>JAGYXB010001933.1:0-168762 GCA_022495005.1 Rhyacophila brunnea
TTAGAAACCCGCATTTTCCATTGACAGAGTATGTAGGTACTATGGAGTTACAGAATATTGGTATGCTCTAGGAAAATGCAAAAAGACTGAAAATTAGTATCACAGATTCTAGTAGATGTTGTATAGTATTCACATGTATGATATAAACCCCCGTGGTCCATTGCGTAAAACGCTGACGATGGGTGGTGATGGGTGGGGTCACAATATTTCTATGTGATTTTCTGAAAGTCTTGGTATTTGCGATTGTTTCACTTGGGCCTCGTGGCCTGTTGTCTTGTTAATAAGACTATAATATGCATACCTATATATTATTATACATACATAATATTGGATATTGACTGACGTATAATATTAGGGTTTCCGACAAAACCACCCGAACCAAAACCGCCCGGACATTGCCGCAAAAATAATTTAGAAATGAGACAATTTTTATTTTTACAAAATATTATTATATTTTACACACACAAATAAAAAAACATATAAATTATATAAAAATAGACATAGTTATAAAAAAAGCTGGGGAACAAATAAAAAAAAATCATTAAATTTGTATATAAGTAGACTTTATGACTCTCATTTGCATTTCTCGCGGGAATTTTTAGATATCCCAGGTATTCCATTAGGAATCTCAGGTATAAGCTTTACAGATGCATTGGATTAAACACATATTATCGGCGATGTTTTTATTTTTAGTATTAAGTATTAAGAGCTGATGATTTTAAGTTATTACTCTACTAACACCTGCAATGGATTAGATCTAAAATCGAAACTCAATTCGAAAGACCAAAATTAATAGCACTTGTTTTATATATTATTGTATTTTTTGCGGGCGATTCGTCCGGGTGGTTTTATCAGGGTGCCCTAATATTGGGTTTCCAATACAAAGAGTTATTTATTATTAAGTGCCTTTAAGAATTTACAAAAATTTCCTTGTTTACGCTGTAATAAAATCAGATTCCTAACATAAATGTTAAATAACTACTATCGTCTACTATTTTTTTTATGAAAGAACCCTGTATTCAGTACACTTCTTAAGTGTTCGTTACTTTTACATCAAACAACTTGAATTGTTCAAATAACTTATTCACTTACCAGTAACAGAGTCATAATATGTAAGTATATTCTTATGCGAGATATAAAAAAGAGCTAGAAAATCAAGTAATCTTGCCAGTAGCTTTATTATTCTTCGTTCGTGATAATAATTTTTATAAGAAATATCCCATTTGGCGCTTGCTCGTGCGTCGTCAACAGAAATCATATTTATTTCCCACAACGCTTGTTATTTATGTTGCAGGGAGGAATTTTGTGAAAGAAAATACCATACAGGCGTTTATAGAGAGAAGCCTCGTAAATCATTGATTATATCATGTACTCTAGACATTCTAACGTATGAAATAATATAGAATGATTATTTATTTTCCACCAAAATAGGGACTCGCCTTAGTAATAATTCATTTTTCAATTGGAAATCGTGGTTGTACGATTACTTGGAGTATGGACAATGTTATGAGGCACCTATACACTGTGGTCTTTATCATCTTAATTTGTTGTTTGTGATCTTTTATGTTGTTTTGCGAATTTGAAATAATATGTTTCGCTACCCTAAGAGTTATAAAGGTGAAGTTAGTTGTTTTTCATAACGTTGAATAGTAGTTATCAACTGCTTTATTTACTGTGTGTATCCGGATTGTAAAAATTGACATAATAACTCTATATCGTCACTGTTCTGGCAGAAGACATTAATTCGAAAAAATTACATATTGAGTTAGTTATACCAAAATGTTCCTTATTTCAAACTTTACCGCCTAGAAACCTTCTTAATAAATAAACAGTCTTTATTTTAAAGTCATCCTTTTTACGATTACTTAATAAACTCATATGATAGACCATTTCAAACATTTTACAACTTCAAAGTCAAATTACTCAAAATTAGTATTCTCCAGTTAGTGTTTTCTGCCAGAACAGAGACGATATTATTAATTACTATCATATAAAACACCGCGCTCAAAAACCGGAGAGTGGAGATGTTCTCGATAAAAAATACTCGTTGCTGTGGAGTTACTGGTGATTGGTAGGTGATGCAGTTTCCTTTACTAGCTTTATATCAGCTACTAAGCCTTACCTTTGATCTATTTTTATTTTGATGTTGCATTGATTATATCTAAGTTATTAAATTATTTGACTCCTGACTACTACTCACCAGTCAATTATTTATTGTTGTCTCGCCATGGTGGATTTATTGCCAATATATTTGAAGTTGGTATTCTCACCCGACAAACATGTTCATAAACATACTGCAGGAATAAAACCAGATCTTATAGGAATGTACAAGAATGTGCTCCAAAAGGAAAGAGATGCTGAAGCCGGTCCGGCCTGGTCGCCACAAAGACCAATTTTGTTGTGTTTAAATAATTTGCGGTGTATTATTGTGGACGTCAAGATCTTTTTACATGGTTTTGTATGTCCGTATTGTTTATGTTATTTCACCCCATGCACATCTCTTCCATACGCAATTTTATTCAAAATATATATAAATAAACTCAGTCAAACAAAGCACACTTAAGTGCGTGGATAACTTAGTGTTGGGTATCTGCTCATGATGTGTAAAAACTGCTGATAATTATCCACATCAAAACGTGGGGCCCCGTAATACGCTCAATTAAGACCGAGCGTGGTACGGGTTTGAAGGGATCTATGTTTGTGTTGTTATTACTAAGGAAGCTGGGTATTAAGTGTCCCACAGTTCGGTCATATTTTGTTATTATTTTATACTCGAAGGAAGGTCGGTCAATTTATGACGCAATAGGGTCAGAATTACAGTCGATAAAAATAAATGAATGTATGTTGTAAGGAGTCTAGAATAGTGTAGTTAGGGGGGAAAAGTAAGAGTACTCAGTGGGTATGTTTATGTCCTAGTTCTAAAATATTTGCAATGATTTTTTTGGGATGGTTGATAATGGGGCTAAAGCATGGGGTTGTGGGTTAGGATAAACTCCATGTTAAGGTTGTGTTGGAGTGTTACTCTTCGAATAAATTACGGGGCGTTCGTGACCGCTAGAAAGTGACTTATTTTATTTTATATGGAGTAGATAAATCTAAATCCAGCATAGGCCCATACTGAGAAAGCAGGACGTAATAGGGTACATGGTAGCTGTATATAATAGTAGCTTTCTGCCGATGGCAAGTTTTCTCTTCCTTCCTAACGTGGAGTATAGTTAAGGGTAGATCAGCTTATAAAACGTACTTTATGGATTAAAAAAGATAACTATCGTGATATCGATGATCGAAGTGTGATAACTATATAAATAAAGGTTGTATCAAAAACAAAGTCGAAGTTCATAAAATTGTAATATTATAAAATAAGTATAATATATAAAATTGTATTACAGAACTTGGAAAGTTGGTGTGCTGCAAAAGAGCTTCTAGAGCTTTTTGCTCATGTTTGAAAAGCCGTAGATGAAATGATTTTTATTTGTTTATACTTTTTTACTATTTTGCATATGTATTGAAGTTTTCTTTTTGGTATATCTATATGTAATAATATGTAATCTATATAATATATAGATAACATATATATTATAATGTAAGTATATCGATTCACGCTTTAATGCGGTTACGATAGAAAAGATCAAATCGTTATAAATACAAGTTATATTCATTTATATTTTCTATGAAAATATATGTTTTTTAAATTTAAAAAAAAACTGACTGAATTCTTCAAAAATCGTTTCGTCATATTCAAGAAATTGTCAAACTACTTTTCAATGATAATTATATTATTATTGTACTAATAAATAACTGACTTTTATCTAAATTGTAAGTTTATTGTTTAACGAAAATACCATTAATTTGTATGTTTGTCTTGATTAATTTAAATTCAATTATTTAATGACACTTAATTTCAACATTCGCTCGCAGATGTATTACGATCTTGGGTTCATTTTATCTTCTTCTTCTTCTTCTTCTTCCGTGGCGCTACATCCCGGGGTGGGATTTGGCCTCCTCCACAACCGCTCTCCGCTCACTCCGGTCTCTCGCCAAACTTCTCCAGTTACCGGGTCTTCCTATATGAAGCCAGTCCACTTATACGGCGTCAGTCCATCTCCTTCTTGGTCGGCCTCTGGGTCTCTTCCATTGGGGTAGCCACTTCGTCATAATCCTTGGCATTTTATAAAAAATAATGTTTTTTTAAATGAATATAAAAAAAACATTTAAACTATAAATTAGTCAAAAATCTTTTCTATATTTAAAGAAATACAATAAATTGTAATAAAAAATATGTTAAAAAATAATATGTAATAATAAGATGGGATTCTTTAACGAATTGAGAGTTCACAAGGTTTTTTTGTCAATTGTAAGTTCTTTGACTTTAAAATGTCCTTTTTAATGTTTTCAGATACATATTATTTAAAACATTTGTCTCAAATTATAAGTTTCATATTTCCCACTTAGTATTCGTCTAAATCTTTCAGGTGGTTTTTAAAGTTCAATAAGTATTTTTATTTTCTGATTCCGCTATCTTTTGTTTAAATATTGCCAATACTGTAAACATCCTTCATTTATTATTTGTATAGTTCAATTTTATTTAAAATAAATCTTTCTTTTGTGGCCAAGATATTATATTATATTATCAGTAGCAAAGGGTGGAGGTAAGCTATTAAGATCCGACATAAATAGTGCACACTAAACTTTGTCAGTCAAACATATATTATGTTTTCATTTAACTAAGACAACGATGTGGAGATGGTTTGTTAGTTTTTAAAATTCAATTTAATCCTGCCTAATTCAAGCCATACTAGATAATAGTCGTTAAGTAAAATATTCGTTTATCTAAAAAATATTGAAAATTAATTTAAGATATTTTATAGATAGAAGAATATTTGTAATTGATTGTGGTTTAGTTAGGCAGGGTTTGATGAATTTAAAAAAACTTAACAACACAACATATAAATTGTACCTAGTCTTAGTTCAATAAAAACAAAATAAATACTTATACTGACAAAATTTAATGGGCACTATTTATTCCCGATCTTAAAAGCCTACATCTACCCTTCGCCACTGGCCCGTAGTATACTTAAACTATTATGGTTTGGTTAAAGAAAAATTCAATTGCATTTTAAAAACTAACCAGCACCACCAGCATTTGTATTGTTAGTTCAATGAAATAAAATAAGTAAAAGTGATAAAATTTTGTGTGCACCATTAATTTATGTCCAATCTTATCAGCCTACCTCCTCCTATCGCCAATGCTATATATATCTTATAATACACACATTGTTACATTAAGGGCGGACGTGCTCAGCGTGGGTCAAAATGGGGCTTTTTTCTATTTTCAAAGCATGATCCTGGACATACATTAAACGTTGTAGATAATATATATATATAATTTTGAAGCCTTATTATCCGTCATATTTATTTTAAACATTTGATGACTGCATAAAGTATTTTTATTACATAAAATAGTATTCTTTTAAACCTCTCGCTCTAATGTTTTAGAATATAGTCATATTTCAGTAAGTACATAAATGTGCAGTAGTATTAAGATTTTTTACATTTAATAATTTTAAACACATTTATAAAACCATCAGTATAATTAATGTCGACATTATTATAGTGAAATATTTACGATAAAAAATTATATTGGTAATCTCTGTGATCCCAAATTTGACAAGAATTAGGCATTTTATTATTCAAAAAATGGGAAAGATTAACACATTTGAAGATAATTCTAAAGATACTTATTATAAGGTATGTTTTTGACCATTCAAGTGTGATAAACATCCTACGAATAATAAATGCTTTATAATAATTATTGACCTAAGAATAAGGTAGTGTTTTTTTGAAATACGCCATTTCTTTTGGAATTTCCCAGTGGTTAAGCTACAACATACGGCCGTAGCCATAAATTGACAAACTATAATTGAAGTTGTGAGTAAAATGATGTTAACGCGCGTGTTTGAACATGTACCTAACCGAATTTTTTTTAACGGTTTCATTTAAATGGAACAAAAGCTCCATTTTGACCTACGCTGAGCATGTCCCCCCACAACGTTTGAAAATTTGATAGGAACGTCACTATTTTTTATACAAAAAGTTGACCGCAACAACAAACAAGTTAGCAATCCCTGAAATAGAGCTCTATCATATTATGACTAAATGGATTGCTTATATAGCAGTATATTATCAAGTTGCTTGGAGTGTAAACATTTTTGTGTTTATACTAGCATAGTTTTTACTGGAAACCATATAATTTCATGTAATTAATGTTTTTATTACTTTTATACAATCTCATTTCAGCTTCAGCCACCAACAAACGGGACCTGTGTTGATGACCAATTCATTATAACTGGACAAAATGTTAACAGCATTGTCCCAGTTCTATGCGGAATTAACAATGGACAACACAGTATGTTCTATTTTCAATTTTTACATTTTCGTTTCATAAATATGTAGGTAGCCCGCAAATACTCTTCTAACTGGGGAGTTGCTTGCTAGGGTGAATGCTTCGTGAAAGAAAATATAAAATTGCCCAAGAATATATTTTCCCCAAACAAATTTTATAAGTTTGAAATAAAATTACAATGTGTTTTAGATAAGGATTGTTATTGAAGAAAACATATTTTTTATATTTATATATTATAAAAAAGACCAGGTGGCATTGCCACTTGTCAACATTATTCTAGATGTGCTCGACGCATTCAATGTATTCAATGCGTAGACAATGATAGATAAAGAGTGTGTGTGCCGTGGTGTGATGCCATGCGTTACAGAGAGATACATCAAGATGAATATATAATTAAATATAGCGATTTATTATGGAATGCAAAATGTGTTTTATTTCAAAAAATCTCTCCAAAATTACGAATCAATTGCAAAGTTCAATGGAAAATTTGTCGATTCATCAGCCGGGATAGATCCACATTGAATAAACAACAGATTTATAAAATTGTTAGGAAATTATAGCGTGGTTAGTAATTGCATTTATTGCTAAGTTATTGGTGAATCACAGCAATGTTTGTGGATTAAAATCACATTCGGTAAGCACTATAGTTTTATTTTTTAATATAATATATTATTTTTTTAATAATATATTTTTAATAATAATATATAAATTATTTAATATAATATTTACGGAAAGTATTGATAAAAACACTATTTAACTTCATCGTTATTAGATTAGATAAGATACGTATATACCTTAGTGGTCAGAGCACAAGACATGTTGGGTGTCATATTTTTTTTCAACAATTTTTTTTAGTGGTAATATATTTTGCAGAAGTGTTTTCAAAGTATGTATGTTATAATATATACACCCACGGTCTATCACAACATGGGTCTCAGGTTCAAATCCTGGGTCTGAAAAGTACAAAATATATTGTTTTTCAATTTGTGTGTGAGTCAGGGTATGGACCTAATAGGTTGAGCAAGTGGCTGACATCCATTTCTCGTAAAAAAACTGTTAATACAAACCTCTACTCTGTGGAGGCCCATATGATCCTATTAGGATCGGACATGGTCGAAAAAAAAATATAATGTAACGTTTATGATAATAATATAATTGTTTACTTTTTGTAGTGTACGTAGAAGTGGGGGACTCGCCGGGTCCGTTTTACCTGTCAGTGCTTACAGCATCAGCCGAGCGACGCCTATTTCAAGTGGGCGTCTGTCAAACAGCGTCGCAAGCACCTGTGGGCTGCCTGCAGAGTTTCACTGAACCTGCCGGGTCGATCGAGACTTTTAACTATCAAACGCTAGGGGCACTGCAAGCGAATGCAGCGCCGGGATATTTTGTGAGTATTTCTTTAATATTATTGTTTACCGAACTTGGAATATATGTAGGATGTAATAATAGTATATTATTTTATACTATGTTATTATAATAAGGTGTGTTTTAATCTGCAGAGTTTTTCTGTCTTTAAGTATGTTTCTCATATTATACTCAGAGATTTCAAATTGACTATAGCCCTCATAGTGAGCGCAAGGCTTCCTCCGGGGGCTTCGGGCTTAATCCCGGCGAGGTTATAAAATAGTATTTATGTGATTTTCTAAAATGGTTGTGTTTGTGTGATTGTTTCACTTATATTACTAATTACACTATATTACCTCCATATGCTCACCTTTCCCACGTGTAATCTTAACTTAAGGTCATGTTATACTGTATTTAATGTACATTTGAGTGCATAGCTTCGATAACTTGGATAACTGATCCTCAGAGATTCCCAGTCATAAAAAAATGATGTTTCATATCTAAAAGTAGAGTCCTACGATACGCCTGATTAATACCAGGTATGGTGCGGGGCAGTGTGGTTTGGTGGGCCCGTTAACTTTAATGTCATTGGGCTTCATGGCCTGTCGTTGTCTTAAAAAGAATATTGTATGTGTGTGTGTGTAATTATATATTTTTAAACATTTAAATTATTATTACTCAATTTGCTAATTAATGTGGTAACAATACATAATATAAACACTTAGGCCTACCGCGCATAGACGATTACATAACCGGCCGGTAGCATTCGGACAATCGTTGATTTGCTCGCGCATGATCCAATTTTATTACCCGCCAGTATGTTTGAGCGCGCATGGTGTGATATACATCGGAGGCAATGCGCACGCACTGAAGATATGCGTCCGCACTGAAAAATTGTGCATGCGATATGATAAGAAACGTCAAAATGGATTTTGTAGAGCTTATATAAATATATAGGTATAGAGGTTTTGTATAGATTACTTATCAAACTGTTTTAAAACGTGGGTGTATATATTATTAATTTATAAAGAAAGAAACTGAAAAAATGGGACTGGTACGCGCATGCAAAGCCAATAGGTACGCATCGATGAACTGTCAAATGTGGATCTCGTAACGGTTCAATGTATGCGTGCGCTCTATACGACCGCGTCACTTGTGCATGCTTGTGTGAGTGCACTCTCGGCCGGCTATGACATATCATGCGCGAGCTCTCATTTAAAAGCATTGCCAATGGGGCCCCGGCCGATTCGAATCGGTGTAAAATTTTGTGTCTGAACACAGATTTTCAACTCGGCCGTTCGCTCGATCGTCCATGCGCGGGGTTGCATTGCAATACGATGGTTACAACTCCTCGATTGTTGACCGTACGATAGTAAATCGTTCATGCGCGGTAGGCCTTAGGGGTGGTTTATAGCTGATCAAAAACTATATTATTTAATCCTTGCACATGGATTCCGTGACGAAATGTAAATAAATGGATATCGTTGATTTACTTTACGATAAAATTAAACTTTGCACGTTGTTATCATTTTGCAGGAAATAAGGAATAGTGGAAAAATCGATTATCTTATTATTTAACATATATATTTATATTATAACCCTACAACTACAGTATAATAGCCAAGTCTTGTTACATTACATAAACCTTATACACCTAACAGTATTTCCAAATAATGATGTATGTAAATCATGCATACTGTATAATATGGGGAGTTACATTAGTAAGTTTCGCCGAATTATGAACGGTTACATGTTAGTTGTACGTATGCAGTTCATCGTGGGACACTTATTCGTAGTATGTGAAACATAAGTTGGTATAACATTTTATCAAATGAAGAGTTCTTCGTTGAACATATCGTCTCTGTTCTGGCAGAACACACTAACTGGAGAATACTAGTTTTGAGTAATTTTACTTTGAAGCTTTTAAAATGGTCTATCATGTGAGTTTATTAAGTACTCGTAAAAAGGATGACTTTAAAATAAAGACTGTTTATTTATTAAGAAGGTTTCCAGACGGTAAAGTTTGAAATAAGGAACATTTTGGTATAACTAACTCAATATGTAATTTTTTCGAATTAGTGTCTTCTGCCAGAACAGTGACGATATTATCTTACAAAATGCGGCGATAGTTTGCAAATAGTACTGTTCCAATTAGATTAACCCTAACATAACCTAACTTAACTTAACCTAACCTAGCCTAACCTAACCTAGTAAAGACATCTCCACATGTTGTAGCATACGTACAAATATACTTCACAGTGAAATGTTCAACGAAGAACTCGCCATTTGATTAAATGTTACATGAACTCATGTTTCACGTACTGCGGCGCACGAATAAGTGTCCTGCGGTAAACTATTTACGTACAAATTTTCGGGTACGATTATGAATACTGATAAACTATTATGTTCGACATGAAGTAGTTTGAAAGGTGATTAAACAGAATTTTATAAATTTGTGGCATTCGTATCCATATAAATATTATTGAAAAAAAAATTTGCGACCTAGATCCATCAACATAATATGATACAAATGCACAGAAGACACTGACTATTTTTACTTATACTAAGGACCTGAAGAATCAAGGAATTTGTTCTGTGTTCCGTTCAGCATATACTAAGCAGTCTGTACCGTCCCTAGCATCACAATATATTCATGTTTTTACAGGAATTATTACTTATTAAGGCTATACCTCAGTTGTTGAGGCACGGTCTGAAAAGATCGTGGCTAGGCGATGCGCGAATTGCGGGTCGCGGGTGCAAATGACGCATGCCAAACGAAATATAATTTGTCATATAAATCCAAAATGCGTCCATTTAATGTTCTATTTATTGTTCTATTAGTAACAATAATAATATATTCATACAACTGTTATCTTTTTAAAGTAAATGGGTAACGTTTTTAGTCATCTTTACACGATTTAAGAATTAATTCCCCCGTCGCCATCACGAAACAAATTGACGTATTCCCAGCTCGACGTTCTCTCTCCGAATGGCAGCGAGTTCCAAAATTTCGTCGCGCCTATAGTTGAAAATTATTTGCCGTTTCACTGATGCATCGCCTTAATGGAAATTTATCTGGCCAATACATCTGAGTACAAAGAAATTCATTCGTTATCCTTAATAACATTTATATTGTTCACTATTCAAGTAGCTTTGATCCTTTATTGATAGTAATTAACATAAGAATTGGTGTAATTAGGGCGTCCAAAGACGCTTTGGGCACTTAACCGGTTAAATTCTAATGGGTTATTAAAATAATAATATGGATATAATTAACTATTTTTTTTTATTCAAATGAATAATTAAGAAGACTTGAGAATGTAACATTATTTTTATTAAACATATATAATTTTAAAACACTTCTGGGAAAATATACAACCAATAGAAAAATTCTTTTTTTTTTTGTAAAGATACGACACTCAGCAGGATTCGAACCTGCATTTCTCAGGATTACCGCCCACATACATTGACCACTATGCTGTAGAAATCTTATCTAATTGAGACAAATTTTAACTAATGGTTCTTACAATACTCTCTGAAACGCTTTTTAAAGTGCATTACTATTTCCAATCGGCTTTTGTATTTTAAATGAAAGTAGGCAGATATAATATTATATTGTAGTATTAATTTTAAGAACCATTAGTTAAAATTCGTCGCAAGTAAATAAGATTTCTATAGAACAGTGGTCAAAGAATGTGGGCGCGAATCCCGATGGATGCAGGTTTGAATCCTACTAGGTGTCGTTAAAAAAAAGATTTTTTATATTGTTTATATAAATTTTCTCCCAAGTCTTTTCAAATTATGAATATGGACTTAATTTGTCACTGAATTTACGTACGACTTTGTGTTTTCTGAGATACTTTCAATTAAAAGTTTTCCACACAACTTTTTCACCCACTTGCCATCAGTAACTTAGTGCATATTCAACCAAATTAAAATCACTTTATCTACACTGTGTGCTACAAACCATTTGAATTACACTTTGTAGGTCTCTACCAAAAAGGAAAACTGAAATAAAATGATGTATAATTGAAGTTTTCTTTGTAATTTTCGAGCAAAGTGTAATAAAATGATAAGTTATCTATACGGTGATTGAAAACTTTCTGTTGTGTAATAGAGGAAGTTCCTTTTGACTAAAATAATATTTTATGATAGCGTTTTGATTTCTGAAAATTTTAAGAGATATAATGGGCCATTTTTTTCCCTTAAAGTCTTTTATGGATAATTGATACCAAACATAAAAAACAACATTATATAGGTACCTACTATCAATGTGGTTTAATTTTTTAACGTGTATTCACGTAAATACACTTGCGAATGATAATCGTACATTGCTCACATTGATCCGTGACTCATTAACTGACAGCCAATAAACAGCCCCAAATGCTTTACATATTTTAACTATAGTAGGCATATGCATGAAATCATTACGTTGAAGTTCCCACCACTACCCGTCATATATATACAGCCATGGATATGCAAGGCCGTTTACCATGATGCTTTAAACGTGTCTGAAATAAGTGATTTTAAGTGCTCATTCCGTCCCTAGACGGAGCCTCACGGGACTGATGCTGCAACCATGCACCGTAGTGCTTAAAAAAGAAAGTTAAAAAAGATTTTTTTTTTGACTGGCTCTGCTGTTTGCTGACGTTAAGCGACCTGCGTATCCGCATACTGAGTATCACGAATTTAAATAGATGAGTCTATAGAGGAGTCGAGACTATCCCGCTCCCCATACGACGCTGCGAATTTCTCGAATGCCGCAAAGTTGGCCTCAGTTGGTATCAGATCTCCATGTCCAATTAGGCCCGTGTGATGACGGACCCTGGCAAACAGCTCTGCTCGTTTGAGTTCCATAAGCGGGCAATCCCAGAGGAAGTGTTTAACATCTTGGTGGTCATGCCCGCAGGTACAAACCGGCCCATGTACTATCAAGCCAAACTCGTGGAGTCTGGCGGCGAAGTTGCAATGGCCGGTGAGGAACTGGCTAATTCAGTGCAAAGGTTGGAGTCTTCTAGTTGTCGGTAAGTGTGCCGCCTTTTGAGGGAGGCGGTCCATCTCGCCTGCCATGCCGCAAATTCGGTCTTGTATACAATGTCGATTACAGTCTTTCTGTAAGGAGCGTCCTCGGATCTCTGCGGTGGTGTCAGATGGACACCGGCGTGTGTTGTGCTGATCCCCTTCAAGAGGAGGACGATCGATCCTCTGACTTGGACGTGCAGATCGAGGGGTAGTACCCCCGCGAGTACGGCAAGCGCGTCAGTAGAAGTTGTGCGGTAGGCTTTGGTAAGCGAGATCAGTGCAAGTCGCTGCCCGCTTAGTAGTGCGCGACTCACGTGAGTTAAGGAGATTACTCGAGAATGCATGGATGAATTAAATCAGTGTGAATTTAAATAAAAGCCTATTCTATATGCTAAATCAATATACACTTGACTAAAATATTATACGTTCCAATCCAGATATTCAGCATCGGACAGAAAAGCGAGCTTGACTACGAGTTTTCAATATTTTTGTAAAAATTGATATCGTGACATGATTCAAACTTTTTTAGCATCAATTGAATGATTTGGACTTGAAAAACACGTGGTTTGAGTATTTTGTCATGCTGATAATGAAATAATAATGGCTTTATTGCAAGAAATATCAGTTCTTGTTGTACCACCCTAAAGTTTTTCTATCTCAGCTGTTTAGATTTATAAATATATTCCTTATCTTAATAATACGAGTATTATAGAAGAGCTATTTCCTCGGAAAGGATGAATATTTTTCTATTGTATTGACTTGGAAGTCCTCACTTTTTGACAAAAGATTATTTTCAGTAAAGCTTGTTTTTCTTGAAAGAATAACTGATAGAAAAATATTGTGATTTTCTTTTACCGTTGAACAACAAAGTAATAGAAAATACAATATAAAATAAATATTAAAAAAAATCAAGTAAGTATTATCACCTTTAATAATATTGTATATTTTAATTACTGACTTCCCGATGTCGCGTCAAAGGCAGTGTGATGATCATGACTGTATTACCTCTGTTTTCCAAAGTATCAGTAAATACTTTTGAATTTTTTAAAATACCCACGTGGATAATAATTAAAGAGTTATGAAATATTGATATAGAATAATCAAAAATTGTATCGCACAAGTATGTATAAAGTAAAATAGCACCGCAAGCTTCTTTTTTTACTATTAGAGGAAATTTGTGATGTATGTTTATCTCATTTACCTAGTCAAACCACCATTCCGGGTCTTTTATGTACCCATGCCTCCAAGGTAGAGCTCTGTCAGCCTTTCCCTCCAATGCTGGGGATATGACTGTTGGTCTTGCTATTTTGCAGTTAGAAAAAAGTTAGAACGTAATTTTCAGATCTATGATATCTAAACAAAATTTAAATGAATAAAAATTGTTCAAAAAACCATAATTAGTGTAGCTGCAGAATAATAGCGATCAGATATATATTGTTTAATATATCAAATTACTCTGCAGTAATATATTCCCAGCGAATCAATTTCCAGCAAACAACTCTTAGCTAGATCAGCAAGTTGATTGGCGAAATTAGATACGGTATATTATTACATCATATCACAGTACATTATATCTTTACGGTGTATTAGCCGAATAATCATTTTTCATGGTATCATATTTTGTTACGACTGTAATAATAAATAATATTTCATTTCGCTGCTCGATTTAAAACGCTGACTCTATAATTAGTCCAATATGATTATGTACCAGAATTTAATGTTAACGTATTACTTTTTATTGTATAAATAACGAAGAATAATTTATTTAAATGTCACTCGAATCCAAGTACCAAGCTCGTAACTATCTCAGTAGATTATATGTACTATCATTGTATAATATACTATTGTACCGATACGCTGCTAATAAATCTCACCCTGCTACATCGTAGACTTCATTATCATCATCCTCAACCCACACATCGAACACCACAGTAGTGACCCAACATTAGTAAGGAAAGCGTGTGAGTTAGTATGTAGTAGTAGCAAAGATTTTACAATAGATTTATTGAAATAATAAGAAAACCAATGATTATTAACAATTCTTATAATGAATTACGTTGACAACGAAACAAAAGAGCGAATATAATCGTCAGCATATCCTCAATCATAACTAGATCAGTGTGATCTGTTATGATTTGTTCATTGCGACAATTAATATCTCTTGTAATATAATATGTACTGCATTTATATAAATTGGAAGTAAAATGCATGACTCTTCACTCACTCATCGAGTCCGTCACGAGATGCACTATTATTGTCACGAGTCCTTCACTTAACATAGTCAACTGTCATTCCACTCGAGTTCATTGATATAATCAACCTCTTGGTCACATCTATCTCACCAGTACATCATTGTCCGCTTATAATCTCACGATGTAATCTTTATTAAAGTATTATTGTGTTTATTGTATTCTTTCATCGATCAATAAACTCTCCTCAAAACATCCACGCAACAACGACCTTCTATCTCCTCCACCTTCGTTGACCGCAAAGTGGTGACCCCGACGTGATAACGAAAGGCTAAAAAAACACTTCATTAATGAAACAATAAGTATTTTATGGGTGAAGTTGTAAAAATGTCACCGGATACAATTATTGTATTATGTTTTGCAGTATTATACTGCAATGTAATACAAAATTCTACAATACTATCTTTCATATAAAATCATTAAATATATTATGATGTTATTTAAATAATAAACATCCTTAGTAATGCGGCAAAGAATAAATAAATAATGACACAGGTGACTAAAATATCTATCAAAAGATTCCCACAAATCTAGTTCATTTATTTAAAAGAATTATTTGAAAAGACTTAAATTGGTCAAGAAGCCTGATTGCACTATTTTTTGTAATTACGTGCTAAAAATATGTCTAGACAGAAATGTATTTAAGAAAAATTAACAACAGATTAACACACAATCATAATATACCATATTTTTATAAAAGAAAAAGTAATATAAATACATAATTAAATCTGCTTGGCATGCCAGGCATTCTTTTGCATATAAGTTTGTTACCCCTGGGATTGACTATAGCATAAGAATACAACTTTTTAATTTAGCATAGCTTTTTTTCAGGTGCATAGCTCATTTTAAATATGTCAACTGACTTGAGTTACTGGGTCTTGTATCTGTTCGTAAACGTAAAAAATAACGTCGGTACGAAATTGGCAATGTTATTTTAGAAATTTTATAATGTAGCGATTCATATAAGTCTGTTATCAACAAACTGAATTGAAATGTGTAGCAGTGTAGTATGATCTTTACAAACAAATTAACTTTACTTTGAAACCGGGAAACAATTATTGTCACAGAACAACAATGATATTTTCCTAAAATTTACTGTAGGTTTTAGTTATTGGGAAGACAATAAAATTATATCAATGAAAACATTGTTTTGCATGTTGTTTAAACTCAATTTCTGTTTTCAAATTTTCTGCTGAAATTTCATAAAACTTTTAACCAAAGACAAAAAGTTATATTTCGTTTTGTATTTTTGGACGAATGTTTCCCGCTTTTCTCAGTAGTTTTCATACTTTTTCATCTCACAACGCTCTCGTGCGTCTTTTCACGGCGCCTTAAAAGTACAATGTAGTCACGTGGCTGAGCCAGATCTGCTTACAATCTTACAATCATGAAATCAATCTACACAACTACGGGGGAAAGAACCGTCCTTCAAAATGTCACCACACATTATTTTTTATTCATATATTATAAAGTTACTTAGTATCCTCTTTTTTAAAACAGATATACATATTATTATATAAATAGGTACGATCGTTATGGCCGCAAATGAAGCAATTGTTGAGCCCACGAAATCTACTCTAATGTAATACACATTATATCTTGAATTTGTTACCATCGAGAAAAGAACTTTTTAATACCATTTAATTCATGCCAGAAAAGAATAAGTAATCATGTTTCTGTAGCGTAACTGCATTGGCACTTTTGCTTTCAAAAAAATACGGTCAAATTACACCTCCAGACCATAAGCCACACTGAACTGTTAATTTTTGTGGATGTAAAGGTCTTTCAAAAATAGCATGTGGGTTTTCATTACTACAAATGCGACAATTTTGTTAATTTAATAATCTGATGATTATGCTATGTAGTGCCATAAAAGACTTATTGAGAACGACGTGTAATTGATTGTTTTGGAGTTTCAACCACACTTTGATACACAATATTGATATTTTCAGCAGTACGTTTACGTTTTTGACAGGTTGGATTTTTAACATTACAAAAATTATTGCCATTCATTTGACTTTAATTTTCTAGTTAAATTTTGAATAATAAGATCTGTAGATTGAAATTTTGACGATAAATTTCACGCAATGCCCGAAACGTGGCTCAAATAGATTTATTACTGTTGTAATAAATTTAAGCAACTTGTATACGCTGTACAACTGTGAATCTAAATTATTATAAACTATTATTATTCATTCAGTCATTCAGATTTTGAATAAGTTTTGAAAGCTCGTAAATTCATAGTATTACAATAGACAAGCTGGAGATTGGGTCATTAGCGGGCGTTTGCATCACATTTAAAAAAAAAATTAAAAACCCTGACTCGCACATTTATATTATTGCAAAAAGCATACGAATATTCATTTTTCATTTAGTTATAGGTACCTACGTGATTTCTTGTTTTAATTTTATTAGTTAGACCTGTAGCAAAATACTTTCAGATTATTCTACAAATTTCTCTTGTACGTTACTAATATTGATACAATTGTCAGGTGAGTAATTTACGCACTTTAAAATTAAATGGAATTCGCACATTAATTTTCCATTTGAAAATACTTCCTTTGGGGATATACCAATCGTATGATATTAATTTTACTAAGTGTGTTCCAACACCTTTTTGTTTGTCCGCGTCAGCGAAATTATTGTTTTTTATTATCAATATGTTAATTTTATTAAGGGCAGGGGAAAAGTCGTGTTTCTGAAATTTGACCATCAACTATAATTACAACTGACCTTTTTTACACAGCAACATCATGGTTAGTATAAGATGTGCCGGTACTTCTATATCCTTTAAAACATTTAAATATGATAACGGGGAACCTACCGGCAAATGGGGTGGGGGCTATTCCACCGATTTTTACAAAGATGTATAAATTATTTTGTGTTTTTTTTTATATAACGGATCGATTGTAAGATTGTTTTATTTATGTATTGGTTGAGCTAATTATGGCGGCCTTATATCCTTGACAGACCTACTTTTAATGGGTAGCAATTCTGCAACCGCGTGATTGTAAACATCTTTAATCTGTCATTATTTGCACTGGTTTTGACCGACCATTCCCGCGCAGGATGACTCAATAACCAGTTAACGCATGAGAATGGTAGCGCGAGTGAGTAAGAACCAGACCACGGATCTAGCCTCATCATCATCTGTTTGATTGTAAATACATATAACATGTAAAAACAACGTCATTACGTGCAGTGATTTTGACCATCCATTGCCGCGCACAGGATGACTCATAACCAGTCAACGCACGAGAGTAGTAGTGCTAATGAGTAAAAATCAGACCACGGATCCAGCCTTATCATCATAAAATGTTGGTGTCTGGTATCCTTGGTATAACCTCACCCAGCATCCGAATCATTACATCATATTACAGTCCACTGAAAAGCGCCGCCGTTACTTACTTACTATAGTTATTCTAAATAGGATATAAATGTAGTACCATCAATTTATATTCCAGTCATTATAAGTGTAAAGTTATAATCGTGAGGATGATGTGGAATTATCTTCAACACAAATAGTGTAAACTTAATGCTATAAACTAACCTTATAATATATTATTTATCACTTATATTGTATGTATGGATTATTTAAACCTGATTTTACCCCATATTTTACTATATTATTCATACATTTTGATCACTGCATTAAGAGTTGTACCAACTATTATTATTATTAGTTTTTGTATATGAAATATATTTAAAACTCTCATGTTTTTATGAGAATATTTAGGTATTACCTACTTGGTAGAAAATAATGTGTTAGCGATGCTTTATTTGCTTATTTAATTATCGTTTAAAATAATTAATAATTCATTTTGTGTTACAACTATAAACCGAATAACAATAAAAAGATCTTATTGTGTACTTATTAAACTTTTTACTATACTAATACTGATATAATTATTATATTTTTAAACAATATATTTTGATACCGTATTGCAGGCATGTACATCACTGTTGGGTGTATTTCTATATTTTAAAAATACGCTTTCTGAATGCTGACATAACAGAATGATAAGCTTAAAACCAGAAGCTTATTTTTTTAATTTTTGGAAGAAAAAAGTTTTTAAACTTCGCAAATTTCTACAGCATTTGAAAAATAATTGTCAGTCAAGTGAAATAGTATTAAATGAGGCCGATTAAACATCAAGACAAATACAAGATTATAAATTATTATTTGATCCATTGCACTGTAAAAATGTGTGGGTATGTACTTCAACGAAATAAATTTTACTACATGGAAGAATACTGACAACGTGGAATAATGCCTTTTTGACGGTACCCGACAAGGAAAAACATACATTATTAAATTTCAACACAAGGTTTCTTTACAATCAGGTATTTTATCAGGCAGATTCTGAAATCTACGGCTTCATAAATAAATAATCTAAAAAAAATATTATTATTCAGACGTTCCTGAATTGGTAGAAAATATTATTATAAACTATATCGGTGAGACTATGTTTTTATAAGACAAAATTATAGATAATTATTAACTTTAGATATTATGATGTATCATCATCAACCTGAATATACCTACTGCTGGATGAAGACCTCTTCAAGCTGCTTTCACTTCTCTCGGTCATGTGCGTTGCGTTGCCACGTACTTCCACAGAACTATATCATTTCATCGATCCAGCGGCCTCTAGGTCTACCTTGAGGGACGTTTTGTACCTCTTGGATACCACTGGATGACTAAATTTGTGCAACGATTGTCTCTTCTTCGAGCTATGTGTCCAGCCCATCTCCATTTGAGGCTTTTAATGAACTCTATTACATCGCAAACCCTTGTCTGCTTACTTATCCACTCATTCCTCTTTTTGTCCTTTCGCGTTATGCACAGCATAACAAGTATGTGCTACTCTAAGTTTTTGGATCTCTCTTTTACTAAGGGTCCATGTTTCCAGATATGTATAATATTATACCAAAAATTGATTTTTATTTTAACCATTATAATTATGTTATACTTAATATAATTATAGCTTCAATGTATTATATGAATAATAAATGAAATATTTTAAAATTATATAACCAATATTCACACCATAGTATGTACATACTATTACAACGAAATGATAATTACATTAACAATAAATACTACGTATTTATCAATATGCGAGGTGAAAGTAATTTACATGTTATTCAACATGTTTGTATATAAATAAATGTACATTTCCGTCTGTGCTTTTTAAAACATCCACAAAACATTGGAAATTTTTTTTCAAAGAGGTTAATATCGACGCGTCCACCTGTGAAAATTCACATGAAAGAATTTTCTGCTTAACGCAGTGTAGTGACATCCATTCCCGGACAAATTTCAGTCATTTCCTCTGGGAAAGCTCTTTATCATGATTTTACCATTTCCGGGAAATCTTTTAAGGAAAATTTTCATTAAGATTTTACTTGAAGCTTACGGCGTTTTTACTTCTCTGAGATATTAAAAGACCACAGAATGTTCTACAATTTAAAATACCTGTGTTTTAGCTATTAAAATTAAAATGATTCTTCAACATGAGTGACAAGTACCGCCATAAATCGTATTCAAAGTTATATGTACTTTTTGATGAAATAGATCATAGATACAAACTGTAAACGAGTTTATTTGAATGAATAGTATCTTTAAATGTCATCTCTCACTGTATATTACAGTGTATTATGTAAGTGTTTACTAACTAAACTAATTAGTGCTACCACTGCAGGCGCACCCAGGGGGGAGGGAATTGAAATTGAAAGCCAATAACCTACTTATACCTTGGGCTTAGACAAATAAAAACACGGCAAAAAATGATTTGTAATTCCCAGCACCCTTTTTAGAAAAAATCTTAGATTTTTACTTAGAGAGACACAAAAATTTCGAAACACATGTCGGGTTTTTTTAGAAACCCAATCCCTAATGGAACTGTCAAAAAATTCTCAGTGTCCACCCTAATTCCGGAGTGTTGTGGGTCATGGCTGGGGAGGGCTGACAGAGCTCTAGCTTGGGGGCCCGTCGTGTCGGGTTGACCAGATAAGTGAGATAAACACACATCATAAATTATCTTTAATAGTAAAAAAATGTCGCTATTATATTATATTTGCTATTATATTTCATGCTTATGAAAATTTTAAATTCTATAATTGTGCAATATATTGTCTGCTTCGACAGCTCCATTATTAAAGTAGATGTATTAAAAATCGCTAATAATTCACTGTATAAGTAGGTACCCTTAATTTGAACGAAAACACAATTTGAAAAACGTTAATGTAGTGTTTCACACTGCCTTTAATCTTAGTTGTAGGTAGGGGGGCCGCCAAATATCCTAGCTTGAGGGCCCGTTTCAGGATGTGGAGATCATGGTGTAGATACACCGAGTGCAATAGACAAAAGACAGATAAACGAAAAATTAGGCTGTGAAGAAGAAAAAGAGCCTATAGGACTAATTTAAATTCTCCTCCTTGCCCCCCCCCAATATTAAATCCTGGGTGCGCCACTGTACCACTGCACACACATGCGTTTGAAACATGGATTTTATAATGCAAGAAAAATCCAAAAAATACGTGTAGCGCAATGTGGCATGGAAAGGTGCATGTTAGACATAACGTGAAATAATCATAAAATTAATGAATTGATAAAAGTACACAATGTGATATAGGTAATTATGGTAATGGGCTGGATAAATGCTATCATAAAGAGATAGCCAATGGGCACTAAATGACCACAGGGTCGTCCTAAAACTCCGCTGGATAGACCAACTCATAATGGTTAGTGGATGTATGTGATAGCAATAACTAATGATCGTGGAGAGTGGAAGAGATAAGGGTAGACCTTTATTCAGTACTGAATCAACCCCGACTGATGATGCTGATATCCCTTTTATTCCCTTTGCACTTCAACCCAGTGTAGGACTAATTGTTTCCCTATCTAAAAATCCCTATCCGTTTCGAAATAGTGACAGCGTTCAGCATTATCAATTAATTCATGTTGCACATTAGTTAATATGTCTTCTCAAGTCGTTTTGCCATGGGTGTATCATTTATCCTGTGTAAATAGCCTAACCTTACAAAGCGTTTAATTTTAATGAGTTTGACTATATTATATACGGGTCCATATGACTCATAAAGTTCATTGTCAAACCTCTTTTTACCCCTTCTAATTTCCATTAGAAATAGAGCACACCAATGAAACCAAGTGACAAATAATAGTAAAACTATAGTATTTATTAGTGAAAATTATAACAATAATACTCAGGCTTTGATAAAATCACATAAATGTATTGTAAATCAAACCAAAAGTCACCGGATGAGAAGCTAAAAATGCCTTATCCATTAAATTATGATGAACTCAATATTATATCTATATTTTTGTAATAACATCAACTCTGTATACCTAATATAAGAAGATAAAATTTTGTGCACAGATGTAACATTAACAATAATATTATATTTTAATACAATTTGGGGTACCTACTCCAAACATTGGATCTAAATGCAATGTTCTTCTTAAAAAATCTTTTTTGTTAATGACGCCATAAAACTTTCTAGACAAAACACTTTCTAGATATAAATGTAAAAAACTTACATACCGTTGATCTACTTTTCGAGATAGTTGATAGTTGAAGTTAAAAATTTCATCAGTGTCCATCGTCATTTTGCGCATATAGCGAAACGAGTTTGAAACTCTGGCAGTGGGCTGAGGTGGTTGGCCGTAGCCTCGCTCGTATAGTACAAAGATGTAAAAAAAATGTAATAATAAGTGATATATATAAAAGAAAATAAACCAAATTAGATTTATAGATCCTATCATAAAATAATTATAATATGACATATTCAAAACTCAGCCCATGCCAATCGAACATCTTGATACTTAAATTAGTTTCGTTAAAGTACAGTAAGTTTTTGCTATTAATTTTAATGTTAGCTGAGCTGACTTTACGGCACGATACTAACTCCCTAGGTACTTTGTAAAATTAATTTGTTATGTTTATACAATATAATATGTTTATTAATATAAATGTATACTTATAATATTTTTTTGCGTGTTGGGTATTATACGAGCACGTACACGGCGAGATCGGTATATTCATTAAATTATTGTTTACATAATAATATAGTGAAATTTTTCTATTGGGAAGGTCATGTCATAAGGATGAAAGACGCTCAAGCACCCAAGTGCTCCTATTTATTAGGCTCGACAAAATGAGAGGGTTGGGAGATTTAAACTGAGGTTGTTGGATTATGTAGAACACAACTTCCTTAAGCCCTAAGCAGTGTAGGGCTTAGGGAGTTTGTAGTAGACAAATAACAGTAAAGATATTTCATTGTGATGTCGCCAGATGTTATTCTTGTAAATGAGGAAATCTCGAAAACGGTCATTGCCACAAGATTTGCGGGTCTCTGCAAAGGGACATAAAAACACGTTATATAACATTAAAAAGAACATCTTTCCGTTGGGTATTTATATTTCAATAGTATTTTATATCAATGCTAAAGTGCGCCTGCTAAAGAAAAGTAGCTGAAAAAAAATCCCAGGACAGTAAAGTTATATTTACGGGACATGAAATTAAATTTAGTTTTATTTTCAGTATTTTACTGATACAATTTACTGAACATAAAATAATATAATATATAAATATAACATATTATAATAAAAGTGATGCCAATCCATGAGTCAATAATTCAAGGCTAAAAAAATCTATGACTAATCTTATATTATTTGTATAATATAAGACAGAGACCGCACGTAAAATATTTGGACGTGGATGATTTGGATGCTGGGGGGGGGGGGGGTTATACCAAGGATTCCAGCTACTAACTACAGCTACTACTTCTACTACTGATGAGGCAAGCGCGCTGGGTTACATCCGTGGTCTGGTTTTCACTCACAACACTACCACTCCCGGTTATACTGTATTTTTTGAGTCACGCTGTAATTTGTTGAATAGATAGTTAGAGAATTAATGAGTTGATGATTGTTTGAGAATAACCGTGATTGCCGTGACATTAGGTGAACCGTCATTTGTAATTGAATTACTTCATTGATGCCGCTGGGGTCAAACAAGTGCATGGCTTAACGCGTTGATGCTCTAAAGATAATTGCCTGTCATTTAAATATTAATGTGTCTTGTAGTACAGTGCTTGGATAGCGGTTACAATTATGGATTTGGGTAGGGAATTTAATATATGGAATTAGTGCTACCATAATTGGTACAAACAGAGAGTTATATTATTAAATATATTTATAATTATATGAACAGACATATTATTTAGAAGTAAGACTCGTTTCATATTATAATATTGAACCAGACAAAACATCTCAAGGACAAATTGTTTCAAACTACATTTTTTTTTGTATTTTTTTTTTGGATGTGTTTGCGTATGTTAGTAGAACATTCTATAGACTCCTCTACAGACTATATTTATGCAGATGGATCTAAAATTCAATAATTATGTTATTATAATATTTAAAAACCGATTCAAGCTAGTTTTTCTTCAATAAACATCTTGTTTAATAAGGTTATTATTTTAAAGTTTTTTTTATTTCCAACAGATTTTTGATGAAGCGCTCGCTTTGATATGCAATTATATGAATCTGTTGTGTCATCGCTGTAGGTTGGATTGTCGAATAGACCAAATGTCAAATGTTCAGGAGACGAAAAGCAAATTTCATTATTCTATATTTAAATGCATGTAGGTATTTAAATTGTTGTTTTTACAGCATATGCATGCTGTATTCATTACAAAGTAATTTAAAGAAAAGGATGGTTCTGGTCCATTTAGATACAAAAAAAAAATCATTCTGCATTAAACGGTCGATTTCGACAAAAACGGATATTCGACAAACTAATCCTATAGCGACGGTGTGTATTTTTTATTCTAGAACAACCTGAACTATGCAATTTGTATTGCTAGAGCTCCTGGAACGTGCAGCGTTACGTATAGCAACACTGACGAGGCGGGAGCATACGAGTATCAAATTCTCAACTACGATTCAGGTAAGGTTTTAATTGATAGTATGACTTCACTATTTTCCCTTCTCCAATATAAATTATTCTGCAAAAACAACGAGCATAGAAAATGCTACGGAATTTAAATTATAGATGATTTACGTTTTGTAATATTTCATTAGAATTGTATTTATGATAATGTACAATATTTTATATGTTTGTACACCTAACTAATTCCATAACTCAGATTGTACACTAACTTTTTAAATGACTTATAACATTATTAAGTTATTTTATTTTAATACCTAATTTGATTTATAAATAATAATGACATATCTATATTCTTTTTTAGTTGTGCATTTACTAATTGGTGCAATGTGCACACTGCATTAAGATGCTAAAGGGTGAAACCCGGATTGAAAAGAGTACCAAAGTCCAATAATAGATTAAAACCAATATGAATTTTAATTTTAATAACATCAATTCCCCTTAGTCGATAGTAATAATTAGTTAAATATTTTATTCATAGTAATTTATACATTAACATTGTAAGATTTTTTCAATAGTTATTAAATTATGTGGAAAAATAGACTGCGGTAAGTATAACGTGAAGTGTGACCGTTTCGAGAACAACAATCCTCCATAACTCTTTTCTCTTCATTCCCCTCGCCAAGCAATCATTATTCGTTATTTGTGCGTGCTGAAAATCCGTGTAAAGTGTATAAATGTATTAATAATAATGCAAAAAGTCTTGGCAGTGGTAGCAGGAGGATTATACGTTGTACCTACTGTGAAGAAGAAAAAACAAAATGAGCTCATTGGGCCTATAAAATAATGTCGGTGATAGAGTCGCTGCAATGACAGGTAGTTATTATTTGACATATCAGTGTTACCATATAACTAAAAATATTCCGACAGATTGGAAAAATGTAGGTAAGTAGCACATTTTGAACCAAAGTAGGGAAAAAAGTATCCTAATTCTGCCAATCCATTCATAACATATCGCAGCGCCACGACTGCGGCTATTACACTTCAAGTTATAATTTTAGCAGTCTAGTAAATACTGTATTTTATTATAATTAATACAATGTTTTTCCACAAAGAACTAAGCTTCCGTAGCGTGAGGTGACCTATGAATGGTGAATGCATTTTGATTAAAAATATCTCCCCACCCATTGTCAAACTTTACAAAATTACTAAGTACATAGTTATTATATTTAAAAATATTCAACGCATCATTTTATTTAAGTTTTTTTTTGGAAAGAAGAATATTTGAGTCAAAGTCACCCCACGTTACGGTGATAATATAATTGTAGTTATAATTTAATACCATTATAAATTATTTTTTCAACAAATTCGTATGCAATCATAAAACATTGATTTATATATTGTATTGTATTGAAGCAATAAAACGATTGATGTGTCTTTAGTAATATTTTCGAGTACTTCATTCGGTTCGTTGGTTACTTCAAAAAATTTGCGATATGACCGTAAAAAATATTTCACAAAACAATGCCGGTGTGAAAGCTTCGAAATACGAAAAGCACATCTCGTGGGCTTTCGTCCAAAATCACGTCCAAAGAGACGCTGTAGTAACCTCATTTCTTTTTGAAAGCATGTCACTAGCATTTCTTTTTAAGAGCTTTCAAATGACGTCATATAATCATCTAAATCTGTTATAAACATCAAAAGAGGCACACTTTTTTTATGTTTAGTACACGCCTGAAATATTAATAGGTTATGGAGATGAATTTTTATTTACGTGTCTTTTTAGAAGGGTGGAAGTAGTCAATAGTAGAAATAGTAAAATCCGATATGAATAGTTTACACTAAGCTTTGTAAATCAAATTTATTTGTTTTCTTTGAGCTAATACTATGATGTGTAGATAGTATTTGTTAGATTTTAAAATTGAATTAAATCCTGCCTAATTCAAGCATTAGTAGATAATAGTCAAAAAATATTTGTTTATCTATAAAATATCTAAAGCTATGCCATTAAACCATACACAACTTTGGATATTTTATAGATAGAAGAATATTTTTTATTATCGATTATGGTTTATTTAGGCAGAGCCTAATGAATTTTCACAAACTAACTAATGCCATCTGTAATATTGATTATTTTGAATTCAATGTAAACAAATAAGTATGACTGAAGAAGTGTCTACTATTATTTTAGTAGCATACCTACCTAAAATATTATAGTGTGGTTTAGGCAGGGTTTAATTGAATTTTAAAAACTAACAAGCATCATTTTGTAAATAGTATTTATAGTTCAATGAAAACAAATAAGTATGACTGACAAAGTTTAGTACAATATATCGTCGCTTAAGATACAACACCGCGGAAGTCAATTAATTAAAATTTTCAGGGGAAACAAAAAACGTCTCAAAAAATTGAAAATTGATATTTTTATATAAAAAATAAAAAAAAATGTTTTTTTTTTAACTAAACACAAAAAAAATAAGTTAAAAAATATCAATTTTCAATTTTTTGAGACGTTTTTTGTTTCCCCTGAAAATTTTAATTAATTGACTTCCGCGGTGTTGTTTCTTAAGCGACGATATGCACTAATTATGTCGAATCTACCTCCACCCTTCGCCACTGATATATATTTAGATATAATTTTTAACACTACAATAAGCCATGAGGTCCAATGACAGTAGCGTAGTGAAACATTAGTGTATTTAGTAATAGAATAAAAGTCAGGTTTTGAGAAAATCACATTAATATATTGTGACCTCACAGACAATCGAACTCGGATGATGGCCAAATCCTTACCCACTGGACAACATGACAATATTTAAGTACAATTCTGTCAATAAACTTATTAAACAATAAATTCTACGTTCAATTCTTGTAATAGTATAGTATTAAAAATGAAATTATTTTTGGGTTTTTTTACATTTCATTAGATTTTTGATAGTGTAATATTGGCCTTATTGATGGCTTATTTGTGCTATATTTTCTGTATGAAGCGGAAGAGCACTAAATCTATTTTGTTAAATAATATTTAATATATAATAGGTAGGTGTATACTGCGCGTACGTGAATACATTTTAATAATTAAAAATATATATTTTTTTGTTTAAATTTTTGTTAAAATAGTACATTTATAAAAAAATTACAACGTGTTTAATAATATATTAACAAATTTGAAAGAAAACGATATCGTTAAAAATTTACTATTACAAAAACAATCAAATACTGTCAAACAAGAACTTCTTGTCTACGTGTTAAAACTGTGAACTAACGATCCCTTCCAGTGCAGCTAATCGCACATTCGTTTTCCAATGAGGAACGCCCACAAATTCATCATTTAATTTTATGTTCCCATGGTGTACTGATCTGTCAATTTACGTAATTTGAAGCTTTTTATAATAAAAATATGTCTTTAACAATTAGGAGTGATGTTAGATTTATTATTAGTAAGCTTTTGATTTATTGCGAAGTAGAAAGGAAGTCGCATCTAAAAAGAGAGCCGATAACTTATTTAAACATGACTCTAGCATGTCATGTACGTTACTAGACGTCTTCGACATGCGACTGCAGCGACCTCCTGTTATCGCCGATTTCTTATTGTCAGACAATAGTTTATTTTCTGTTATGAATGAAGTAAGCAAAGTTATAATTAGTCGGTGGCATTTGGGAAATAAAACAGACATACATGAATACACAAATATTTTGAAACAGTAATATGTTTACGAAACAAAATGTTTTAATTAAGTACCATATAAATACTAAAGGGAAATTCAACCATTTAGGTATATAGACTTGGCACATAGGTACATGATTAATAGCCGGCAATATTTTTGTTGCCACAAAAATGTATATTGGTGGGTCAATAAGTCCTTAGAAAAGCCGACAGGTGGCGCGACTAGTACTGTAAGCGGTTTGTTTTCATGCAGCGGCACTACCGATTCAGTATGCTGCGAAGTTTCAATCAGATTGGTCGGGTTGTTGTGTGTTTCTCGTACATTTAAAAAAAAAATTTGCTTGTGGAAAATGGAAAAATGGAAAATGGAGAAAATTGAGTTTAGAGCTGTTATTAAACATTTTAATATAAAAGGGTTAACAGCAAAGGAAATAAAAAATGAGTTGGATTTAGTTCACGGCATATCTGCTCCTTCACTTGCAACTATTTATAACTGGTTAAATGAATTTAAACGTGGTCGTACATCAACAAAGGATGAACCACGCTCAGGACGTCCTGTAGAGGTGACTACACCAGAAATGATCAATAAAATCTACGATATGGTGTTAAGTGACCGAAGATTAAAGTTGAGTGAGATAATTGAGGTTACAGGGATCTCAAAAGGTAGCGTCATTTCTATTTTACATGACAAATTGGGCATGAAAAAATTTCTGCAAGATGGGTGCCGCGTTTGCTCACAGTCGACAATAAACGCAATAGGGTGGTGGCCTCTAAAGCCCTGTTGTCGCTCATGCAACGCAATCCGGATAAATTTTTTCGTCGCTTTGTGACTGTAGATGAAACATGGATACACCACTATACTCCCGAGACGAAAGAACAGTCAAAGCAGTGGATTGCGAAGGCAAACCATGTCCAAAGAAGGCGAAAACCGTAAAATCAGCTGGTAAGGTTATGGCTACTGTATTTTGGGATGCACGTGAAATTATTTTCGTTGACTATTTGGAAAAAGGAAAAACAATAACAGGGGATTATTATGCATCTTTATTGGACCAGCTAAAAAACAAAATTGAAGAAAAACGGCCTCATTTAAACAGGAAAAAAATCCTCTTTCATCAGGACAATGCCCGTGTTCACACATGTTTACGATCAATGGCTAAAATTGAAGAATTGAAGTTCGAATTGGTCGACCACCCACCGTATTCGCCAGATTTAGCCCCCAGTGACTTTTTCCTTTTCCCAAACTTAAAAAAATGGCTAAGTGGACAACGTTTTTTTTCAAATGAAGAAGTCATCGATCGGACAAATGCTTATTTTGAGGACCTTCCGAAAACTTATTTTTCTGACGGTTTAAAAAAAATTGAGAAACGTCTAACCAAGTGTATTGAGCTCCAAGGAGATTATGTTGAGAAATAAAAAAAAATACAAAAATAAAAACTGTTTTAATGCTTTTTTCTAAGGAATTATTGACCCACCCTCGTATTACAAACATTTTATTTTGCGACATTTTTAACAATTAAGTGATAAGTTACCTAAGCGCCGAGCCACACCGGGCGACTCTGGTCTTGAGACCAGACCGATGCATGCAGTTATAATAATATGGACCATGCCACACCTGGTTGCTCAGTAGTCGCGCAAGCAATAAAGTCGGGCGATCAGTAAAATCTCGTTCTTGCGCTCGGTCTGGTCTCGCGGTCTCTCTGGTCGGGTGACCGGTAGCGATGTATGAACATATAGCTATGTATTGAGTGCTGCCACACCGGGCGATTAGTCGCGGGCAGCGATGTCGTGGAGAGAACGTATTTTTTGCATACTTGCGTGTACATTTATTATTATTTTATTATTGGCTGCCTCTCTGCAGGCCTATGTTATAACTGGTGATATGAAGTCACCCGACGACATGACGTAATTGTGACGTAAGCCAATACACGCTCGAGGCAAGCCGCTCAACGCACACTGCTCACCATAGATATTATTATGCTGAAACACCTATTTGTGTATGGGGACAATGGATAACGCCAGTATTTTATCAGCGTTATTTTCTAGAATACTATTATCAATCCAGTAGTACGTCACAATGATGTCATATGACGTCATGTCGATCGGGCGACTTCAACTCGCAAGTTCTAACGGTCGCTAGCAAGTCGCCCGGGGAGACCAGAGTCGCCCGGTGTGGCTCGGCTCTAAGTATATAGTTTTTATTGTAGTGGAATTTTAAATGTTGTATCTGATTAATGTTTATTACTATCGTAATATTGTTTGAATTCCTGTCCCATGACAGAGCCACAGTTAAATAAAGATCTATCCCTGTAGCCCAAGATGATTTATTTTTTTCAGGCTAGGCCACATCATACCATATCAGCTAATCTGCCAAATTCATCCTGTCAAAAAAACATAAATTTTAGATTTTGTCAAAAAACACTAGGTAGGCATGAAAGCTACGTTATTTAATATTGTATGAAGTACATGTTACACAGTTCAGTTTTAGTAATTTTGGTAATCTCAAATTGTAGCTGATTTATACGTTGAATGAAACATTGTTAAATAAAATGGTAAAAGCTTCAAGGCTTAGTATAAAATGACATGTTTCATTGAACGACATATTTTTCCGTGGACAGTTTTGTTTAAAAAACTCCGACGATCGCGGATTCAAAAATTCAACGATATAGCATTGCATAAAATGCTCACAAACACACGAGAACAATAATTAATATATTATTTCAAATGGTGGACTAAAGCCCGGGCTTATAAACGTTTATTGGTAATTAAAAAAATACATTATAATTAAATTATGTAACCATTTTCTATGTAATTGTATAATCGTTTATTGTACCTAACAATACAAATAATTATACGTAGGTACATTATTGGTTGTGAACGTCTTAAAATTATAACTTGTAATGTCCAAAATATATTAAAAAGAAATAAATTGAAATTGAAATTATTGTAATGATAGTCTTAAAAATGGCTAGTTTTTTTTAATTAGGTATTTAGCATAGGTCGCCTAGATCCAATAGTTCAGTATAGTATATAGAATATATCGAGGTTATACTGACAGAACGCATTAACTCAGTTTTTGCTGTTTTTCTGTTTTAAATGCCAAAATGTATACAATTTTACACTCTGCGTCCTGGTAAGACGCACAAAGGCATAGGATATAATAGTGAGAAAATAGAAACATTATTAAATCATATTGTTATTTTTTTATTCTGATAGAAAGCTTGATAATAACCTAATGCGTTCTGCGTATACAAAATACAGGACTTGTAACATGTCGTATATTGTGTTTGCCATAAAGGTTAGTCTTTATAATGTATAAAAAATGTTTTTAAATCACAAAAAAATATACGTGGGAGAACGTTTTGAAAAAAAAATTAAAGTCCTTTTTGCGATTATCTCAGAACTTGTATTAAAGAGTTAATGCTTTCTGTCAGTATACACTCGATATACAATGCGTAAAAGTGGAGAAAATCAGAATATTCCGTAGTTGTACATTTTTTTTTTTAATTTTAATATATTATGATAAAAATACATGACATTAATTATTATAGAAAAATAAATGATTTAATCATGGCACCCACAAGGGGAGGGTTGACAGGGCTCTAGCCTGGTGGCCCGAGGTTAGAGGGGAAAGTGAATCCTTTATTGAGCCGTTTTTAAAGAGGCACCTAGCGGAAAAATACGAAGCTTGCAATTTGAGATTTTTTATTGATAATTTACAATTTCAACTGTATTAATTGTTAAATATGTATCTGAAAACATTACTGGATTATTTGTTAGTTTGGGTTAGTTTAGGTTAGGTAAGGTTGGGTTAGGTTAGGTTAGGTTAGGTTAGGTTAGGTTTGGTTAGGTTAACCTAACAAATAATCCAGTTTATCGGCTATTTTCAAAATGTGTTTTCCGTTGTATTCCTAATAACCGAACATTACCATATTTTTTATTTTAAGTCAAAGATAAACTTACAATTGTAAAAAATGTAATAAAATGTGAATTTGTTGAATCGGACCGCACCCTATTGTTACATATATGTTATGGTCATATTTATTATCAAAATTTAGTTTATTAAGTTGTCTAAGCATCACTTAAGAGATTTTTGACTAATTCATAGTTTTAATATTTTTTTATATCTATTTTAAAAAACATCGATTTTTATAAAAAATATAAATGTGTATAACTTGAAATCCTTTTATTTATATCAAATCAAGCTTCAATATTGGGACCATAGATAAATAACATATATTAGATACATATTTATTAATCAGTTGAAAATGTAGATTATCAAAAAATAATCTCAAATTGCAAGCTTCGTATTTTTCCGCTAGGTGCCTCTTTAAAAAGGGTTCAGTAAAGGCTTCACCTTAAATGAGAAAAACACACCACAAATTTGCTTAATAGTAAAAAAAGTCACCTGTGGGAGCTATTTTCCTTGTTGAGTATTAACATTTAAAATACTCGATTCTGCTATGTAATTTTATATGATATAATGATTGAAATAATTAAATGACAATTCACGTATAGAATTTTACTTTATAATTATTTTAAGTGTGTTTCCAGACTTTGATTTACAAAATAGGTTTTTATCCAATATGGCGAAGGTTTCCATATTACTTGAGTACCACAAAATGAGGTCGCGATCAGTGGTTCATAACATGGTGAGTGTCAACAACTCAATAAATCCAGTTGATTTATTTAAAAATCCCTAAAAATACACGGAATACCCTTAACCCCGGCGTTCCGTCGAGATCACTTGGGGAAAACTACTGTAGAAAATCACACTACCCTTAACCTAAGCGATAGGTAGAGAGGCCACTATAAATCCTGGTCCGGTGGCCCGCTTCAGGATGTGGGGCAATGGATTTAGTATTATATAATATGTTTCTGTTGGATAAAATAAGTGGACTGTATATATTTCAGATGGTGGGAATGAGGGACCAAGGGCATCAACTTAGTATTGTGCATGGCAGGCACGTATATAGTTTATAGGCAATTTAGTTTAGCGAAAATACATGAGAATGAAAAAATAAGAATAACAAAGAGTGAAAATGACAATTCAGTTGTATTAAACTAGAGTGGTTAGATGATGATAGTAATTCTATAAAAATCACTTAGCCACTTTAATATAACATTATCTGTGGTTTTCTGTCTTTTTGACTATCACTGTGTAATAGCGTAAAGATTAAATTCACATCTTATCATTTCGAAATCCGATCATCTCTTTGACGAGCGTTTGCTTTCATCTTGCATTCACTTATATGAGACCCTTGAGTAGAGATCCTGTAACAGATTTAAAGTATCGGATCGGAGGTACAAACAAAAATACGGTAAAAGCATATATACTATTATATAAAACATGAAAGCCTAAATAAATAAAAAAAAATATATATATATATATATAATAACGAATGAAAATGTCAAAATGAAAGAGGAAAATGCGACCTTTCTAATATCTATCAGTCAAGTGAAAACATGACTTTCAAGTTTTGGTTATTTCAGAATATTCGGTAATATTCCATGAAATTCATGTTGTTATTTTGTAACAAAATTCTTGATTGAAATATACCTACATAATACAATACGAAATGTATTATAATGGATAGGCTACCTTCAGTTTCTATCTCGTTGTACACACAAAATCACATCGCGCATGAATTCAATGTTTATATTCTGGTTGAACCGATTATGATCCTAATCTAATCCTTAAACCCGCATAAATATCTCATACCTACTATCCTCATTTATTGTTGTCATCCAGGTGCTTAACTATTTACGAGTCAACAGTCGCCCGTAATTGAAACAAAAGCAGTTATTAGTAGACCACGACCGTGACAACTTGCTACCATGTGACCGTCGTCCAAGCATTATTTCAATTCAAGTTTCATTACGAGCTCAGTCAATTAGACCACCTATTAAACAGTGTTGCCGGCACAGGGAAGTGTATACCGTGCGAGTGATAAACATAACCATTTACGTACTAGTATATGAGTGCATGACCCGGTATCTGCTGCAGCCATAAAGTCGTAGAACATTAAGGTTAATGCCTGGATCGGTTTCCGTTTAAATCACCATCCCCCAGCATCCACACCCACAATCATCCTAAATAACAGTCCAAAAAATCGCAGCCATGTTCTATTGTCTCTAGAAGTTTTTGATACGGTTTTTTTAACCGTTGATGATAAATCTATTTTAGATCAATAGGATCCTAAACAAAAGTTTTTTAAAAACACTGCATAGAGTTCCCACGTTCGGACTACAGTACCGCCCCATTTTTCTATAATATACTATCACTGCATCACTACCTATGTATTGAATTTTCAATCCACGAGTAAGCTGAAAGTAGGCAAAAAAGGCGATAAGAGATGAACAGAAAAACCTGCAGCTTTGGCTTATCTTTATTTATTGTACAAATAATGAAGTAAATATTATCATATTTAAAAAATATATAAAATATGTTTTATTATAATAAACTATCATGGTTGTATTATAACTAAAATAACACAATCAATAAACGAAGGTTTACATCATCAAACCCTAATAATATATCATTAAATAATAGTTAACGAAATATACTATATTCAAGAGGTGTAAAATCTTCAATAGTAGGAAACAATGGAAACAATTAATCCGTTAGAATTAAAAATAAAATTCCATAAAGTACCTGTGGTCGATAGCATAAATATTCTATGTTACAATAAGTGCTAACACTTTGATAATAACCTACCCTAGATAGCTGCCGTAGCGGCCGAAAGCAGTTTTGCGTATAGAATAGATGCGCATGTATGTTTAATACAGAGATAATATTTTCAATAGAGTTTTTGGCGAGACAATTTTTTTATGTAAAGTGAAAATATTAAACGATCATATTATGGAAAGCTGTAAAGAAGACTATTCAACAGCCTTATTATTTTCAAATGATTACAACTAACTTATTGTAATTATTACAATAAGTGCTAATACTTCGATATAAACTTACCCTAGATAGCGGCCGAAAGCAGTCTTGCGTATAGAATAGATGCGCTGAAGGATAAAAGACACGTTAATATTCAAGAGGCCGGAAGGAAAACGATGATCGCGGGAAACCTAAACTCTAGAAAGAAACATAGCATTCCGGAAGGTATGACTGTGAAAGGAACTTGCAGCAAATAAATGAGGGTACATCGCTATTATGACCGATATTTAAATTATACATTGGCAATAAGAGAGACCATACAAGAATATTATGCAAAAGCTATAAAAATAAATCGAGCATTTTTTAGAAATCCATTACATTTCTTTGAAACGTGCACGTAATTTATTTCACAGAAAAAAAGATTTTTTTCCGTAGTCATAAAGATCTTTACTATTGAACAAGTACTTATCTAGATGGTATGCATTTTTGAAAAACGTTTCTAGGAAAAGCTATTCAGAAGGCTTTTATGATGATAGAAATTTCATCCCACAAAAGCTTTTTAGTCCTCTTTTAAAGTTGGCTGATTGAGTTGCAGCTCTTTCAGGTATACTTTAGTAAAAGCTCAACTTGTAATCTAAGAAAAGCACTATTTATTTTAACAAATTTTTGCATTAATTAATTTACAATTAAGTTACAGCGAAGAGTGAGCGAAACACATATCGTAGAAACAGCATATAGGTACATATATAATATGATAACTAGTACATCTTTTTCATTTCTGTTTTCGATACGTATCCGCCAAAATATTAAAACATGTTCTTTCCTTGGATTATGATGCTTTAAAACCGCTACCAGGCACACTTTTATAATTATTTAGCTATAATTATATCACTGGTGATAACCATTTTTTAAATTATCATAACCACCAATACATAAAATATTTTGAATTATATTTTTTATTGAAAATACATGAATTAAAAAAAATCTGACGTTATAAATCATGTAACATATATTATCTTTAAAATATATATTATATTTATTTATTTAGAAAAGAGTATTAAGGCATTACAGCGATTGGCCAATGCGCCATAATACTTAATAATTACAAATTACAAAAATGACCTAATTACAAATAACAAACAATATAACAAGAATGTATGTGCTTATATGTAGATTTTAAAGTAAAACGATAAATACAATTATAAATTTAACATATTTAACACGTCCACAAACATATAAACAAATCGCACGATATATAGCATCATATCTGACGGGGTATAATGAAGACCGTAGAGTTACGAGTGATATTGGTGGGAACATGAACACTAATATTTGCCAGTATATACGGATTGTAAATTAACCCACGAAGAAGTAAGAAGAAATGCTTTAAGAGAGCAATTACTCTTCGGGCGGATAAGGATTGCATTGATAGCATTACCCTGAAGAAAAATACCTAGTCGGAAAATTCATTTTTTTATCATTACCATAAGGAAAGAACAGTATATTGAGAACAAATAATCATAATAATAATATTTATTACAGTAATGTATAATTTATAAAATAAAATTATAAATCGTTGAAATAAAAAAGAAGAAAAGTAGAAAAGCATAAAAGCAGCATATCCAATTATAAAAAAAGAATTTATGTAAATAGATATCAGAAAAAAATATATATTGCAGTGCTTGAGTGCCGGAATGGATGTATTGAACATGTCAATACTATTAGAAAAGTAGGGACACGAAATTTGATTATACTCAACAGTTGGAGGCAGTCAAAACATATTGAATACAAATCCTTCAGTTAGTGTAGTTAGAAGCAATCTTATATTACTGGAACGTATATCCTTGAAAGTTATTTCTCGTTAGTCCACATTTTTATGATAATAATGCATATATTATAATATTATGTTATAGTTTCAAAAGTATTTATTTTTAACAAATTTAATGATTTTTTATAGACGGAGTTCCAATAATTCCTCCAGAGCAGGCCGGAGCTGAAATATTCAACTGCCCTGATGATTTTATAGTCATTAATGGAATTCGTCTTTGTGGAGAGAGACTGAACGATGCGAGTATTAGTGAAGACTTCACATTGAACGCCCCTGTAACTGGTAGGTTAATATATAATATTTTAATATTAAATAGAATACAAATATTTAAACAGTTCTATTGAATATTCGTATAAGTATTTTGGTTGAACACAGTTATTGCCCTCTCAATTGGCATTATAAATGACAGGTGAATTTTGCATCTTCAAAGAATAAATGGATAATGCTCCCGATTTCTAAAATACTTAGTTATTAGACATACATAAACCAATACTACAAAATAATAACAAGATAAAAAAAATAACTTTTTATATACCACGTTTTTAAATTTTCTGTTGATTAAGATTAAAATGTCTGGCTAGTCGGGAAATTAGTTAAAAATCTTCAATCGTCCAATATAAATCTTGGACAAACGAGAAAAAAATGTACTGGACACACAAGAAAAATTTAGTACTGGACAAATAAGAATACGAGCTAATAAAATGTGGTAAAATGGTAGAGTTCTCATTCACACCACGTATAAGTCGGAAAAAGTACTTGGCCAAATATAATTAATATTGTGTACAGGTGCAGTCTGCTAAAAAAATACAATTCTAATGGAATAAGCCAAACAAAGCTCTATTGTGTAAACTTTAAACGTATGTACAACTATATACGTTTACCAGTTTATCGCATAATAGAACTTTTAACAATGTGTAAAGTTTATACATACGAGTTTGAACCATGTCCGGTAAGTCACTTATACCTGAATGTAGCTGTTTGTATATGAAAATAATATCTGAGAAGTTGTAATTACATGCCAGGTAAACTAATCGTTGGACATAATAATTGCTTCGGAAACTTGGATAAACGTTTAAATAATGACATGGCTCACACTATATTATTGAATATTAGAATTTAATTTTGTTATTACACTGATAAATGTTGTTACAAAGACTAGTTCTAACTAAAGATAAATCATACAAGTGGTTCGACATTCATATTAAATTTTATTAAAAGAGTTAAAATGAGTATTTCAAAAATCTATTAATTTACATCCTGGATCAAATAAATTTTAATTAGTTTCATGGCTCTTTGGATGTAGTTATCTTAATAAATTTGTAAGATTTGTAAATCCAGCGAAATACGTTTTACACAATTAAAGGGGTCCTTCGAAAAAGGGTCTGTCTATATAATATGCAACAAAGCAACATTTTACAGGAGAAAGAAAACATAGTTAAATAAATAAATAATGAGAATTCCGGTGATGTATGGTAATATTTTTCATCATTGAAATTTTGCTTAACTTAAAAATTTAAATCATGGTGGCCGAATGTCGTGGGTTGAATCCTGGATCTGGCATGTGTTTGGAGAATATGAACCTATTAGTTTCAGCAAGTGGCTAACACCCATTTCTCGTGTACAATCTTCCACTCCGTGGAGGTCCATTATGTTATTCTTAGGATCGGGCATGGTCTAAAGAAATTCTAACTAAAAATTAACTAAAATCCTTGTTATTTATTTGTTAAGTGTTTTCCTCTCTCGTATAAAAATAGTTTTTGCATACAGGTACCTTTGCAAGGTAAGCTTTCATATTATTATAAATATATAACATTAATTTATTAATAATGTGAAATTTCTCAAAATTTATTAAACGAATAGTATTCAGAAATAGATATTTGATAAAGTATGTATTGAAAATGAATTAACTCATTAGTGGCACAGGTGTCCATATGGACACATCAATTTTGTTGATGGTGTGACATGAATTTTTATTTGTTTTAAAAATTGTTTATTTACATTTTTTATGTATCTGTAATATAACAGAGAATGAATAGTGAAAATAAAATTTTCATATCGTTTTATTATCATCGTATAATATTATATATCGTATAATATTATTATACTTATGCCTAATTTGAAAACACTTCTGAGAAATATATACAGGGGGTCCTCATTATCCGAGGGTAATTGGGATCGAAAAAATTCTTCTTAAAGCGCTTAAAGGGCCAAAAATACTTAGTAAATGGGTTTAATAAAATTGGGGCACGATAAGAAAAGAAAAAGACACGTGAGCAAGACAGAAATAGCGTAGGAGTATGGGATTGAAAGATTGAAAGTAGCATTGAATGACTGTGTTTATGACTGAATTTTCCTGAAAATTCGTTAAGACGATACATACGTGTAAAGATGACTAAAAACGTTACCCATTTACTTGAAAAAGAAAACATGCCAATGAATATATTATTATTGTTACTAATAGAACAATAAACAGCACATTAAATGGACGCATGTTGGATTTATATGACAAATTATATTTCGTTCGTCATGCGTCATTTGCACCCACGACCTGCAATCCGCGCATCCCCTAGCCACGATCTTTTTAGACCATGCCTCAACTGAGGTATAGCCTTAACGCGGTGACTCGGATAACGAATACTCAAAACTGACAACCCCCTGAGTACTAACGCTAGAAAAAATATTTTTGAAAAAGTACCTACGCCCCTCCGGATTCATGCCAATGTGGCACGGGTCTAGGACGATTTGGCACCGCGAACTGGCCTCCGGCGATTGGCCTCCGGTAATTGGCCGCCGGTACAATCGGATGCCAATACGCATTTATGCATAATAATATACATGTTTAAGCTTTATTATAATATTAAGTCGATAAAACGCTGAAATATAATGTTATTTTCATTCTAACATCTAACATTATTTTTAATATTTGTTGTAAATATAAATAAGTACCCATGTATAGACAATAAATTAATTGATTATGCACATCTTTAAGTTTTAACGAGGGAAGAATTATTTTCTTTTAATAAACATCATAAGGCATAATAATTATTTTCAATCTATATTAAAAATGTATCAAGCACGAAATGTATAAGGTACAACTACTGATAAGATAGAAGCATATTAAACTGACTTGCTTATTTACTCCAACAAGTCGTAACGTACGTCTATTCCTTTGCGCATTTAATTCAACTGTGCGGCGTCCAATCCTCCCGGAGGCCAATTGGGTCGGCGTGCAATTGGGTCGGCGTCCAATTGGGCCGGCATCCGATTATACCGGCGGCCAATTACAGGAGGCCAATCGCCGGAGGCCAGTTCGTGGTGCCAAATCGTCCCATTCCCTGTGGCACCGACCACTGTGCTATGCGAGTAATATCTAACTTAATTGCTTTTGCAATACTCCATCTGAAAATTTTCAAATGGTTATAATATATTTCACAGACGTATTTTCAAAATATATTTGTTCAAGAGAGGAATTTTACATTCTTAAATCTTATAAATGATTTTTTGAATAAAAATAATAGTTAATGTAATGTATGTTTTTTTTCCGACCATGTCCGATCCTAATAGGATCATATTATGGGCCTCCACAGAGTAGAGGTTTGTATTAATAGATTTTGTTTTTACGAGAAATGGATGTCAGCCACTTGCTCAACCTATTAGGTCCATACCCTGACTCACACACAAATTGAAAAACAATATGTGTACTTGCCAGACCCAGGATTCGAACCTGGGACCTACGGCATGATAGTCCAACGCTTAAGCCGCACGGCCACCGTGGGTGTATATAATATGTATATGATATGTAAATAATATGTATATAATATGTAAAAAAATAATAATATTCAATTAGATAATTACTTAATAATTATTGTACTTATATGAAAACATTACAAATAAATCTGGCTAACGGCAAGTACCGTCTATAAGTTATGTCAATAGGTACTAGGTACAATAATTATTACAAAGATTAAATTTAATATACTTCAAGCCTGTAAATATTCAACGTATAAAATATTAATTTATAAAACATACATAATTTTGAAAAACACTTTCTGAGAGAGTATACTTTAACCAATAGAAAAAATCTTTTTTTTTGAAAAAAGTAAGTCACCCCGACGGAGAATCGAACCCCGTATCTCCCGGGTTTACGCCCCATCCGTCGTATTTAAACATAATAATAATCAGAATGATAAATTCTTAAATCTTTTGAATTATTCGTTGAATAAAAGAAATAGTTAATTATATATTAATTTATACTTTAAATCTAAAGCCTAGACTATTATAATATAATTACGCTTTCTATAAATTAATCGTCAACTAAAGATAGTTAAAGCTGAAACTGTCAAGAATACATGATTAACTCAGTTAATCGTTAAGCCAGTTACTTACATATTGGATAATAGTGTATCTTTTGAAGATGTATACCAGACTAATAACAAGGAAATTGAAATTGAAAAAAAAACGCTAAGTGAAAAAAAATTGCAACTAATAATACAGAAGAGCAAAACCATTACTAAATTAACTAAAATACGTCGTATAGTAATATAATATCCATAATGTACATAATGTCAGTAGAGGTAGGCTGTTAAGAGCATACTAAACTTTGTCAGTCATACGTATTTGTTTTCATTGAACTCAGAATATAATCTAAATATTGTGTTTGTTAGTTTTTTTAAATTCAATTATACCCTACCTAATCCTAGCCATCGTAAATAATTGCCAAAAACTATTTTATAGATATAAGAATATTTTTTATCGATTGTGGTTTGGGTAGGCAGGACTAAATTTATTTTAAAAACTAACAAATTTCATCTGTAATATTATATTCTTAATTCAATGAAAACAAATAAGTTTGACTGACAAATTTTATACAGCTTAGTATGCACTAATTATGTCGGATCTTAACAGCCTACCTGACATATTATGTACATTCGTGACATGAACTGTAAAGGTAAAAGCAAGATACATGTTATGTATACTTAAAATAATGATGCAGGATGCACATTTTGATAGTTTCGTGGATGGCTAAATGGATGAACGAAGCAATCATTAGTGAACACTGTATTATAAATAGACTTTTTTTGATTTGTTGTTCATGATTATTAAATGGCAAGGTAAAAAAATAATCGTGGAATTTTAATTACCACAAAAATGCACAGACTACAGTTAAAAGAACGGCTATCAACAATGTATTTGAGACGTATTCTGTGCGTACCGGATAACCTGGAGAGACTGGTAGTTTTAGGTAGCCTACTGTAGGTACGCTGGAGCCGTGTCCGGAACCTTCTACGTAATATGTAATTTGCCGTATCACAGTTTGACGTGAAATGTTGTATTGGAAATATTACATGGCCGTATATTAAAGACAGCCCAACCGCTTTGGGTCGTATAGTACTGACATAAAATTCATGTCTAAATAAAACACGGCTTTTGTTGGTTTACACTTTACAGGAAGCTAGCAGCAAACACATATATTGGAATATTTGTCAGGTTAGGTTAAGTTAGGTTAGGTTTTCATTCTTGAGTTTATGAATTTTGCCAAAACCAGTTATGAAAATTGAATTAATGTTCATAATGAATCTAATAAAATTCGAGACCGTATAGTATACGGTTATCTCTTCCCGATAGATTTCTCACGATTAACTGTACCACGGTGAAATGTTTTACGTACAATTCACATGAAACCCGCTGGAGCGACTCAGTGAATGATTCACTATATCATGAGAGAAGCAAAAAATCGATAGGGAAAGAAAGTTTCGGTCACACAGAAGATGACGAAATGTCAAGGTGGTCACGATCCTCACCTATGAAGGGAATGACAAAAAAGAGAGATATTTGGTCAAGTTGCAGGTTAGAGGCATTAAAAACAAGTTATTTTCAATTAGACGGAAATCAAGAGATCTACAAATAAATTTTTGACAAAAGCCCTTTGTCACCGAATACTAAGAAATGTGAAGCAAAATCATCTACTGACGTTACGATCTACAGTCACGAAGTAGAAATGTTAACGAAAATAATATCGTGAAATACATAAAATAGAACGCATTTATTCGAGCATTTATTTGTGGTTGTAACAATATGATGCGAAGGTCTCGAATCTCGATCGTACAAAGGGAGATTTCCATTCAGATGAACTCAACCGATGTATTCATGCAATGGAATTGAATCACCACTGTGGGATGTTTTGCATCGTAAATCCGAAACGTTTCGTGTAAGACGATCGAAGATATCCCTTTTTTAACTACATAACTTTACCCCGTATAGTGTGGCTACATACTATAGTATATGTCTATTGAATAATAGTTACGGATTAAAAGATCCGGTCTAAATTCCGTTGGTTTGGCGAAATTTACCCGAACTAATGCAAATACCTACAACGAAGTTAGTGATGCTTTACAGAATCGGGTTTGGGCTCTTTGGCGTATGGTAAAAATATAAATTTTGGCGAACTAGTCTTTATTAGTAATAATAGACAATCTTATAGACTTCTAAATATAAATGTTAATTTAATATAATATATATACATACGGTTATCAAATAAAATATATAAATATTGAACTTTTCTCTCAATAGGTTGATTGTATTACCACATATCGTCCAGATCAAAATAATTTAATTCATGCCACAAAAAATCAGTAATCATGTTTTTGAAGCTTTCTCCATTGACAGTAACTACATTGCCATTTTTTTTCAAAAAAAAAAAAATAAGGACCAATTATACCTCCAGATTACAACCGCACTAAACTGTTGATTTTGTGTATGTAAAGGCGTTTCAAGAATAACGTGTGGGTTTTTATTACTCAAAATACGACAAGTGTGGTTATTTATGAAGCCATTTAACCAAAATGAGCTTTATTGCTAAATGATTTTTTCATGAAATAATGGGCCTATTTCAAGTATCTCTAAAGCCCAATCAGCCAAATTTCGACACACCAAATGGTCATTCAGCTTAAATTTTTGTGTTAAGGGGGGACATGCTCAGCGTAGGTCAAAATGGAGCTTTTGTTCTATTTTCAAAGAATGATCATGGACATACCTTAAAAAAACCGTTTAAACAAAATCGGTTAGGTACATGTTCAAACACGCGCGTTAACATAATTTTACTCCCTACTTCAATTATAGTTTGTCAATTTATGGCTACGGCCGTATGTTGTAGCTTAACCACTGGGGAATGCCAAAAGAAATGGTGTATTTCAAAAAAACAATACCTTATTCATAGGTCAATAATAATTATTATAAAGCAATCATTATTCGTATGATGTTTATCACACTTGAATGGTTAAAAACAGAGCTTATAATTAATATCTTTAGAATTATCATTAAATGTGTTAATCTTGCCCATTTTTTGAATAATAGCCTAATTCTTGTCAAATTTGGGATCACAGAGATTATCAATATAATTTTTTATCGTAAATATTTCACTATAATAATGTCGATATAAATTATACTGATGGTTATATAAATGCGTTTAAAAATTAAAAAATGCAAAACATCTCAACACCACTGCACATTTATGTACTGAAATAGGACTATATTCTAAAACATTAGAGCGAGAGGTTTAAAAGAATACTATTTTAAGTAATAAAAATACTTTCTGCAGTCATCAAATGTTTAAAATAAATATAATGGATAAGGCTTCAAAATTGTATAAATAGATTATCTACAACGTTTAAGGTATGTCCAGAATCATGCTTTGAAAATAGAAAAAAGCTCCATTTTGACCCACGCTGAGCACGTCCGCCCATTATTTAAGTCTTCAAATGAAACTTATTATGAAGAATGTTTCGTCTAGTGCCATAAGAAATCCATGTTCTTGAAAACCTAAAATGGATCCTATGGCAATTTAAAAATCTATACCTAGTACTGATTTCATAACCCTTCATTATGACATCGATAAATATTATAGATTGTTATTTATAATGTCTTTTCATTAGCCCACTTTCATTGCAATGGTACCACAATATGTATATAATATATTATATACTAACGATGACATTAATATGCACGAAGCATCTGTAAAATAAAATGACACTCACTTTGTGTAGGGTCTGCCGGATGGCGAAATTCATATTTTAATATCGGTATCCTACGCTCAAATGAACATTCTGCTTGCAAGCGGTCTGGTAACACCGCTGGGTCTGCCCATACAAAATTTCTGACTGTCATTTCCGTTATTATTGTGTTACAAAATGCCAATGTGCCTAGTTAAAAATTGTAAAAAAAAAAATCTACGTAACACTCCAAGAAAGATGGGATATCACTTTTCATGTGTTAGTATTGTTTATTATTGATAAAATGCCATTTTAAGATATTGATGAATGTTTCGAGTGCTTAAAGTCAGACAACGTTATCTACAAAAAGTGTCATCATAAGCAAGATAAACATACAATACACAATAAATTATAAAATATTAACATTAGGTTTTAATTAAACATTTCCGTTGTTGAGTTACATGAATCTAAAATAACGATTTTTGGCTCTCCTGTAAAGTTGCACTTTTGTAGATAGTGTTGTTTGACACTAAGCCCTCGGTTTATTCAATGCAATTGAATGACAGAAACCATTGGACAGACGCCTGTGATGTGCTGGGCTCACTTGCGTCTAATCTTCGAGAAGTCGTAAGTAACCGAGAATCTCTTTCTAACGAATGACACTAATACGCCATTACAATAAAGGCTATATTACTATAAATTCTCGAAACTTGTATCGCATAATGGAAATGGATACGTCATATGGTCACGTGACGTCTACCTATACATCTGTGAATGACTTTCATGCACAATTTCTCGTGCGCACCGATATGAAGTGAGTTGTCCATTTAATAATATGTCATTGTATACTGATAAAATAATTATTGGTGTGTCTGTCTGTATGCTTGTTTGATTGAAAGGTACTCGATGTCGCTACCTGAAAGCAACGGTGAGATAAAGTGAAAAAATATCGAATTTGAGATAAGTATTTCCGTATCCGGAAATTTGTACGTAAACAGTTCACCGTAGGACACTTATTCGTGCGCTGAAGTACGGAAAATATGAGTTCGTGTAACATTTAATCAAATGTCGACTTCTTTGTTGAACATTTCACCGTATAATACATTATTGTGGGTATCTTACAAAATGCGGCGATATGTTCACGTACTGCGGCGCACGAATAAGTGTCCCACGATGTACCACATACGTACAACATATATTAAACCAAGTATGCCAATCGAATGCAATATATTCCATATGAAGCAAACATTACAGTTAAATTAACTCGAAAGTAGTATTTTTTTATTTATCCCACTCTTGCTTTCGGGTGGCGATATATCAAAATAAACTTCATGGAAATATGATGACGCGGGTAGAAAAGTACAGACTTACAAATCGAACAATCTCCATATCAGAGGTAAACTATTATGAAAATACATCGCCAACTTTACAGGAGAAGCAAATTAGTATTGTTTATTGCTTTAAACATTTAGTATTTATTACGGAGTAGATTTAAAATACATATTCTTTTTTCTGAGATATGTTTTTAAAAATCATCTTTTTTCATTGTGTATTTCTATTACTTCTTTCCATCTTTCACACGAATAACGTCGTAGAAAATCACCGGTTATAATATAAAAAAGTAGATTAGAAGTTAGCAACAAACTACGTGATGATACGAACTTCGAACATGTTTTCAATAATGAAAAAAATATTTAATTTCTGACAAAAAGAATCGTCACTGAATTATTAACAGGCAGTTAAATAATATGTCTCGCCTAGTTATTATTATTACAATAGTTAAAATCATGATAAAATATTTCAATCTGGGTTTAATGTGACAATATAAAAAATAATGAGATATCAAAGCAGGATTATCCACAATAAAAAAAAACATTTATTTTTACTTGCTATTTATTTTCACGATGATGAAAACCAGACATTTTAATACAGATAATACTTTGGTATTCCTATCACTATGCCGATTGAAATAGTAGATATAGTGAGATATAAAAAAAAAATATTGCAGTTGTTTTGAGTACTTGAAGAATATTATGAAAATAGTATAAATGTTCAATATCTATAGAGTTACAAGTTAATGATACTTCGAACACTGGAGTATTGCCTAATATTATCCTTAGAAATACTAATACAAAAACTACCCTCCCGCAGTTTTTAAAGCACATAATATTATTATAATTGTGAATTCATTTTATTAGTTAGCATGTTTATTAGAAAAATAAAATTTTGAAAAACCTTAGAAAACAATTTTGAACCAAGTGAGATTTCCACTTTCCATTTTAACTTACCTACCGATCCAAGTGTTGTTTCTCCGGTAAGTAAGTGGTTAAGGGGGATGCTTATATCAGCTGAGGCGCCTAGCGGAAAAATATGAAGCTTGCAATTTGAGACATTTTCTTGATAATTTACAATTTCAAGTGTATTAATTATTAAATAATATATATCTAGAACAATAAAAACAAGAATATATTTTTAAGTCAAAGATAAACTTACAATTATTGTAAAAAAATGCTATAAAATGTGGATTTGTGACAGGACCACGTCTTATTATTACATTATATTTTATGGTCATATTTATTATTAAAATTTAGTTTATTAAGTTTTCTATTTTTTTTTTGTACAGATTTTTGACTAATTTATAGTTTTAATATTTTTATATCTGTTTTAAAAACATCGCTTTTTATAAAAATAAAAATGTGTATAAATTGAAATCCTTTTTATTTACTCAATATTTTTGCAAAAAATATAATATTGTGATGGTGACACACGGTAGGGTTGAATTATTATACCTAATTAGTTTGGCGATAGTTTTTCTTTTCATATTTTATCATTATTTTTATATATTTTTAATATCATAAAAATCATAAAATGTATTATTACGTTATAATGCTATCTTTTTAAATTACCACCCACACACATTTAGATGTAATGATAACGACCACATGTTATATATTGTTAAAAATGAAAAGAATATAAAATTATACTGTAAATGTAAATAATTAATTAATTTTTATAAAAAAAAACTAGTCACGTATGTAGAAACATAATATTATTATATTTAGTTTAGGTAGCAATTTAATTTATCATATTCCCACCAATCTACACTGTCAAAGTGTTTTTGAAAATGTTTTTTAAATCTGTAAGTTATTTAAAAAAATCAGTTTACATAATAAATTACTAAATGCAGTTTAATTATTTTCTGCATTGTTAAGTTTCAATGTTCTGACGTCATATTTGATCAAGTAAAATATCCGGTTAAATATTTTTCCATGTTTATTCATCCATGAAAAGTTACATTGTATTTTTTTTCTTTTCAGAACTGAGCGCTGGACCAATTGTTTTTATTTTCCGCACAAACGGGAACGTAACCGGCAGAGGCTTCAAGCTGTTCTACAAACAAAACCCTTGCATTTCACCCCGAAATTAGCATGCGTGTTTCTTTACTTTTCATAGAGCAGTTTTTATTAAGAATGTACCTAGTTATTACTAATACTTTTAAAAGCACTTGTGCTTAACTGTTCTGGTATGTAAAAAAAGCTATATAAAAGTAATGTAATATATGTTCTTTGTTCTTAGAAATCTCAGTCTAACAATTTTAGTTGTAGATAATTAAGGCTCTTTGTTATTTTTAATCGTAAGTTTAAATTTTAAAACAAGTAATATACCTATTACTTATTATTTATATATACGATTGATTTATCATAAACATTTTAATCTTGAGATGGTTTTTTTTTTAAATATATATAATCCTCCTAATGCTGTAGATACACCGCACTTCATGATACATATTATAGCTCTCGGATTGGTTAGAAGTGCCTTGGTGATACAACGATTTTTGATACTCAACTATTTTTGTTTATATAGATTATTGTCTTTATAATCACTTGGTATATTTAACTAAAAATGACAAAATTGTAAAATGTGAAGCATGACTCTTTCTAGGCGACTCAATTGTTCAATTGTGAAAATTTAATTATTGTAAGCGCAGACGGATCCATATGCATTTTTTTAAATATAAAGTTGTCAAGGAAATGTCACGGGTAGAATACGACAAAGTATAACAAATATTATTTTCGCTAGCGTCCGGGATTTGCTTGATTACGCCAGCTGTCGAATGCTATGTGAATCAATGCCGCATGAACGCGGTAATTACATAAATTTTGATTTTTAAGATTTTATTTGACAAGCCAGAAGGAATAGGTACTAAAAACTGTTTGACCTCATTCATAATATTAAATTGATAATGTAGAGTCAGACGTACAAAAAAATGAAGCTTAAAAATATTTCAATCTTCTACTTGCAAACTTAATTTGAAAACAAATTTAATGGTGAAATAAAACGAATTCAAAGTATATATTATTATTATTATTATTAAAAAAGCATGTTCGAAGTTTGTTGAAAAATAGATAAAAATGGTGACTGATGAATATAACCGATTTTACAATCAACCTCCAGTTTAATATTATTTTAGTAACAAATTAAATTAGATTTGATGATAGGAATATTGTACGCAAAATCAGAATCTAAAAAAAGGGGAAGTAATCCACTAATTGTAATTATTAGAGGAGAATATTGAAGTACCTAAGTGTATTTCTAGATAGAATTTGTTTCGCCATAAAGATGAAAAACAAAATTATTTCAAATATTTCAAGGATTTTTTAAATTAAATTAGTAGACAGTAGTGGAAAATATGATATGAACTTTTCTAGTATTATAGAAATAAAATAATAAACACTCATTTTAATATGTGAAATGAATAAAATTTTCCAGCATATAATTTGAAAACTGTATTTTAAATAGAGAATGTAGATATATTATTTTAATATGAAAAGGAGTAGATTTTAGCGATTGTGTATTTATACAAAATTATACTAATGTAGATTAAGATAAGTTTTTGTGAAAATAAGATAATCGGATTATTCTTTGAAGGTTTTGAGTTTTCACCAGCTAAGGTGTCACTACAGAGTTGTCATGAAAGTCTACAATATTTTCTTTAGCATTAATTTTTATTTTCAAAATTAATAATGCAGAACCTTAAACCTTAGGTCTTTCGCTCATGGGGAAATTAAAATCTGACAAACTGATTGATGATGGAACTTATAAACCGGCCAGTGACTGATGCTTAGCACACGGCGATACTGAAACCTAATAATCTCATAACCTCAAACTGTCAAACCCATTATTGTCTGTCCTACTTCATTCTTAGCTTTTTCCGTAATATCGTTACGGACATATTCTGGCAGCCTGTGATAGGTGATATACAGGCGGGAGTAATTCTCAATATCTGCCACATATTTTAAATTAAAAATCAGTTCGCCCATCTTTCTTTAACTTTTGACGTCTTGGCTTGTTATTTCTTGTTCAGTTCAGTTCAGTGCCAAAAATTTTGGTAAAAAAATAAGATTTTTCATCGAATCTACTGATATTGGTACCACTGTTTTATGGGTGACTTGAAACTGAGATACTGAGAGACTAGCATGTCGCGTCTCATCGATTTCGGTCGCAAACGTTTTGAAACTGAGAGATTCCAGTCTTGCCGTCAGCGAGCCGCCATTGAAATACATGAGCTATATACTAGAGTTTCAGTCTCGTATTTTTTGAGTAATCACGTGAGCGGATGGCCGAACTGTTAAGGCCCACCCATATTGAGGTGCATGTCACGGTGCATGTAACGGTGCTTGTCGTCTGCTGTCACGGGCTGCCGCTACGGGAAAACAGTGTGTAATGTCGTTATTTAAGGTGTTTAAAATCTCCCATCCCGTAGCACATTTAACCTTTAAACGAACATTGTCAGTTGGGAAAATTTGCCGTAATCATTAAACCAAGAATGAGCGTACTTTACGTGAACTTCACTGCATCGGCACCTGCATGATTCAATGAACGACAATTGAACGTTTTTATCATATTCCACATGCCAACACTTTCGTGTGTCACGTCAAAACTGTCAAACTGACGTTATTTTTTTGTTTTTAGCAGTTGGCACTATGTATTTTCTATGAGAATGTTGTCGATTATCTATTGTCTGCAGACTGTGTTCTATTATCTATGAATATCATGCCTCATGTATTTTAACGTAGGCACACGTAGAAAATGGTCAAATTAACTGAAATTAGCATGAATAATTAATAATAATTCAAATTACTAATACATTATAGTAGGGACTCTTCATCAGTGTCATTATTCAGTGAATTTACGAGATGGCGCATGTTCAAAATATTCTGCAAAATGATGAAGCCATAGACATTTTTATCTCCGTGAGTTCACGTAATAGTCCGCGACATGCACTTCAATGTGTGGGGGCCTTTAATTAAATCATATCTCCTTTATTTAATTATAAAATTAACCTTTTGACTTCGGAAAATGTATTAATTAGAATGAATTTCCATTAATCTTAGATGTGTTTAAATACCACACGGTCCATTTTTTACCAATTGTGGTTTTTCAAATAGTGGATTTTTTTATTATTATGGTTTATATAATAATATAATACCCAGCAATGATTTTCAAGGCTATTTGTAACATTTGAGTGACATCTGAGAAAACGCAATATAAATATCCGAAATTGAAAAAGCATTGACTGTATGAATTTAAATCTCATTCACTGGTGAATTTTGCAGCCTTTTGGTATTCGTCGAGAACTCGAAATTCAAATCTATTTATCGAATGGTTTTGACAAGATATTTTGATGTTTAATAAAGACGCGGCTACACGTGCACTGTTTTGTTTTGTATAATATAGCTATGTTTGAAATAGTTTTGATTTTTTTTTAAATACCGACTGTCTATTATTATTTTTTCATTACATAATGACTCGCTTGCTTATTTTATTTGTTTGTTCTAATTTAAATTCCTCTCTCCTCTGTATGTGATTATTGTTACATATTATTATGGGGGGACATGCTCAGCGTAGGTCAAAATGGAGCTTTTGTTCCATTTTCAAAGCATGATCCTGGACATATCTTAAACGTTGTAGATAATCTATTTATATAATTTTGAAGCCTTATTATCCTTTATATTTATTTTAAACATATTTGATGACTGCATAAAGTATTTTTATAACATAAAATAGTATTCTTTTAAACCTCTCGCTCTAATGTTTTAGAATATAGTCTCATATTTCAGTACATAACTGTGCAGTGATGTTAGAATTTTTCACATTTATTAATTTTTAAACGCATTTATAAAACCATTAGTATAATTTATGACGAGATGATTTTAGTAAAATATTTACGATAAAAAAATATATTGATAATCTCTGTGATCCCAAATTTGACAAGAATTAGGCATTTTGTTATTCAAAAATTTGGCAATATTAACACATTTGAAGATAACTCTAAAGATATTTATTATAAGCTATGTCTTTGACCATTTAACTGTGATAAAAATCCAACGAATAATGATTGCTTTATATTAATTATTGCCCTAAGAATAAGGTAGTGTTTTTTTAAAATACGCCATTTCTTTTGTCATCCCCCAGTAGTTAAGCTACAACATACGGCCGTAGCCATAAATTGACAAACTAAAATTAAAGTAGGCAGTAAGATCATGTTAACGCGCGTGTTTGAACATGTTCCTAACCGAAAAAAAAATCTTTTTTTTTTAAATGGAACATGTTCAAACACGCGCGTTAACATCATTTTACTACCTACTTCAATTATAGTTTGTCGATTTTTGGCTACGGCCGTATGTTGTAGTTTAACCACTGAGGAATGCTAAAAGAAATGGCGTATTTCAAAAAAACACTACCTTATTCTTATGTCAATAATTATTATAAAGCAATCATTATTCGTAGGATGTTTATCACACTTGAATGGTCAAAAACTTAGCTTATAATGAGTATCTTTAAAACTATTATATTCAAATGTGTTAATTTTGCTCATTGTTTGAATAATAAAATGCTTAATTCTTGTCAAATTTGGGAATAAATATTTTACTAAAATTAACTCATCATAAATTATACTTATAATTTTATAAATGCGTTTAAAAATTAATAAATGTAAAAAATCTTAACACCACTGCACAGCTATGTACTGAAATATGACTATATTCTAAAACATTAGAGCGAGAGGTTTAAAAGAATACTATTTTATGTAATAAAAATACTTTATGCAGTCATCAAATGCTTAAAATAAATATGAAGAATAATAAGGCTTCAAAATTATATAAATAGATTATCTACAACATTTAAGATATGTCCAGGATCATGCTTTGAAAATAGAAAAAAAGCTCCATTTTGACCCACGCTGAGCACGTCCGCCCTTAAGTACCTATTTTGAGTTATGGATACCATCCGTTAGGTAATTTTGAAAGCTATGTAGGTATTTCGTTCACTTTAAAATCAGTATTATCACTAAAATACCGTTAAAATCCTTATTGAAAAAATGGACATCTGCTAAATTAATACAAATTTCATAGCAAAAAGCCAGTAATTGCATCTATTTATTGCAGTTACTGCTTGTTTATTATTACTTTATTTGTATTTTAACATCATATAAATAAAAATTATCACCGTTTTTTATTAATTCACAGTACTAAAGTTTGAAAAAAAAACACATTATGTCATTCATCTCGAAAGTGTTTGAGAATCAGTTACTGTCTTCTTCCTTAGAAGGGCAGTATTGGGACCATATTATACTTATACATATTTATGTGAATGATCCTGTCCAAACAACATTGGATTACAATATCTGATTTTTTATAATTGTATCATATTGTATAATGGAGAAATTAGCTATCCCGTATTTGTTGACCTCGATTCACTCTGTCAAAAGTATGACCATGGTTATATTCTTAACCATTGATTTGGACAACGTGTGTAGTATTTATTAGAAAAGTGGAGTAACATCACGAATTTACCTGTATGAGATGAAATGTCCATAAAAAATAATAGAAAAGTCAAATTAATGAAATTAAAAAGAAAACAATTGTAATGTTTTTAACGGCTCATCTAAGGTAAGCGCATTGAGCGGCGCGCGCTACTCAAACGCATATCCATATAAACGTAAAACTAAAAAAAGACTTTGTCTACGAACATTTTCACATATCGACCGTGTTTAGGAAAAAGGGCGTAACCCACACATAAATCGGCATATGCGGCTTACTTCCTTTTTACAGAACGTGTATTTAGTTGTATACATTGTTAATATCTAATAAAAGCACTTTGAGAAAAATCGAGGGTTACGCCCTTTTTCCTAAACACAGTCGATATGGTTATACGTTTGAGTTGCGTGCGCCGCTCAATGCTTCGCCGACTTCGCCCATGTAAGAGATTCAACGGAGACTGCTGGATTTGTTGCAGTTTCACGGAGTGAAGCGGGTCTTTGTTTAAAATACTTCGCCATCTCCTAGGTATGTTTTTGTTTCATGTACACCAATATAATCACGGAAGATCAATAATTGATCGTATAGGTCGACATGGATTGAGCTGTCAGAAAAGTGCTAGAGTTCATAATCGTCATTCTGTCACCAATCGTGTGATCTGTCGATCTTTCGTTTCGCCGAGAGTTCCGCCAAGGTAAGAGCATCTAAGTGTTACTCTGTCGACAAGATGGCCAGCGACCTGGTGGTATAACGATGATTCTATGGATGGAAGGGAAGTTTATGATTTGTGATGCCACTGCGTTGGATGCAATCGCGGCATCTAATGTAAATGCGTCGGTTGAATCGTCAGGGTTTCGAGAAATTTTGAAGCTGGGAACCCTCTGCTTTAAAGGTGATGGCTGAGATCGGTCGTCGTGCCGCTGAATTGAGTACCTGAGACAGAAAATAAGCATACAAATTTGTAATGAGGAAAAAGAGGTAATGTTGTCGCTGTTTTAGGTAGTCTTGAGGTGACCAGGGGGAGAGGACTAGAGGAGATATTATTGTATATTCTAGGGGAGTTCTGGGGTATCGAGGGTTTTGTAAATATTATATACCTCTATCGTTATATATAGTTATTTTGTGTAAATCTTTTATTATTATTGTTGTGTATCTGCATATAAGTATATTAATTCATCATGTATTTCTCCATGCAACCTATGATTATAAAAAACTTGTGCTTATTTAAAAATAAATGTGTTGAATTGAAATAACTAATATTTAAATCCTGAATAATAAAAGGTTTAAAAATATATTTTGTGTTTATTTCTGTAAATGATTGAAATTGTCATTATATAATATTATCTCTGTTTGGATGCCGTACCTGTTCAATTGTTTAAGTATATACGTCATGGGTAGCTGCCGTATATGCATAGTATAATTATTATTATTTATCGGCAAAGCCTCAGGAGAATCTAGGTATAATATAATTATGTATCTCTTGTATATTCTATAACAGTAATATTATATTATCTAAGAACTGCATATACAAACTAGTTTAGTGATGGTTGAGAGATTTCTAGATGCGGAAACATACAAAGTACACACGGGTGCTCGCAGAATATAACCGTCTATAATAGCGTAGCTTAAAATCAAATCTTACACTAAGCAGGAACAAAGAACTTGAATAAATTATAAGATTCTTTGTGCAAGATAACATATTATTTTATTTACTGTTAATAATTTACACATTGATAAACTTAAGAACAAAGAGACATAAAGCACATTAATTCAAAGATGAATGAAATTTCAATTTCAATTTATTTATTTTACATATTGTGGACATTACAAATTATAAGTTTAAGACGTTCACAACATGACATTTAGAAACAAAGAAATATTATTAAAACAGTTTTATGTACATAACACAATGTGTAAATACAAAAAATATTAAGTATATAGGTACAAGGAAGTACACCGGATGAGTTAAGCAGACCCTATTTTAAGAATTTAAAAAACAACGTCCACCTAAATTCACCCTCACGTAAGTGGAATATATCAATATCCGATGCGATTTCATTAAACATGGTTACTGCCCTCCCAATTGGCATTACTAATGGCAGGTTAGTTCTGCACCGTGGGAGAACAAACAACGGATGCCCTCGATTCCTAAGGTAATTATCAGACACACAAGCCAACACCACCAAGAATGGCAGAGTTCACATTTACGCCGCGTATTAGTCTGAAAAAACATGTAGCTAAATAAAGATCCCTTTTAAATTTTAAGCTACAGTATGTAAGCATCCCTAAGAGAAAATCAGTCGGATAGAGCCACGGATAATATCCATACAGCCGAAAGTAAAGGAGTCTCAAAAATTTCTTTTGGACTCTCTCCACCATAAGGCCGTACTTCAACTGATGCGGGGCCCAAACGATAGACTCACTCTCAGGTCTGCTTCTAATTAAGGAGTTATAGAGAATTTTTAGTACCGTAACATCCGAAAAGACCCGGGAAGTACGCAAGACAAAGCCCAACATCTTTAGCGCCTTTTTACAAATGGTATCTATATGACCACTAAACATCAGTTTACCGTCAAACGTAATTCCAATATCTCTTACAGATGATATTCGCGAGAGAACTCTGCCATGCATCGAGTACTGGAAAAACAATACTCGTGAGGTTTTAGTAAACGATAAAACATTGCATTTATCAATATTGAAGTCCAGTTTGTTACGCCTGCCCCAATCTAATATATTATCTATATCAAGTTGGAGTTGACGACAATCGTCCAAGGTGACAAATTCCATGAAGAGTTTCAAGTCGTCAGCAAACAACAAAAACATAGCATTTTTAATTACCAATGCTATGTCATTTATGAAAATCGTGAACAGCAATTGCCCTAAGTTTGAGCCCTGGGGGACACCAGAAAATGTGTAAAAGGTCTGTGACTGATAAAGGCCGTACGAAACGTATTGTTGACGGTTCCTAAAATAACTCCCGAATAGCTTCAAAAAACGATCCGACAATCCAATAAGTTGGAGCTTTTCCATTAGAATATCGTGATCGACTTTGTCAAATGCCTTCGAGAAATCATTGTAAGAACAGTCAACCTGGCTGCCTCTATCTAGTACTGACGACACATAATCAGTGAATACCATCAGGTTGGCTTCCGTTGATCGGCCTGCTCTAAATCCATGCTGTTCATTCATTATAAATGACTCATAATATTCAACAAAGCTTCAACCAATCACCGAAGCTTTAATGTGGGTATACTTATAAAAGATTTTTGTTAAAGCTGTGATGGGATGAAATGAAGGGACCAAAGTAAATGCAGTCCTTTTCAGTAACTGGTGGTATGTCTATAATGATCGTTTGGCTTTTATTTTAGCACGGTTTCTATTCTAGTCTGTGCAGAACTTTTTTAGTATTCCAACCACATAAAAATTTAAAAATTACAACAAACGTTAGTGTAACAAATTGTGCAGACACTTATTATGTTGTCCGTAGATTTATGCTCCATCAAGATAATTAAAATTTTTTTTTTAAATTAGGTTTTACAAGTAATTTTAGTATCACGTCGATTAAAAAAATAACTAATATGATAGCGAAATCATAATTTTGAAAAACGTCACAAACATACATTGGGATAATGTCTTTCATTTTCAGGTGAATTGCCTCACCTTTAAGCTATCATGTAAATTATTTATTATAACTAGGTGAATTTTAACTGAGGAACTTTGTGATCAATTAAAATAAATGATTAACTTTGGTGCTGTTTGTGCATTACCTGATAATTTTTTTCGGTGATTTTATGATAACAGTAAAATTTTATAAAACATTATCTTACATTTGGTAATAACCTGATATTTGTATTCCATTTGAAAATTATCAAAACTCTACCGTAATATTATAAAAATATGTAAACAAACACAGTGATTAGTTTGGTCAAAACATGATCAAAAATCTTATCATATTTTGATCACTGATACGTGACATTATTTTTCTAATTAGTAGAATAATTTAAAAAACATTTTTGTCATAATATTCTTCTTAATTTATTTATTTTAATGGGTATTCTAAATATTAGACAAAAAATGTACTTACCTAAATTTATATGGACAATTCAAAGTTTAAAATGCTTTGCAGTAAATGAAATATTTTGGAGTTAATACGTTATGCCAAAAAAACCGAATTAATCGTTATAAACGACTGATGCAAGCCAATTTTTTTATTGATTATTTGTACTTATATGCAACTATCTGGAAAAAATCTATTATGTACCTTGTCATCAATTTGGATAAGTCATAATAATGAATCACTTTACTTATCGTACATCCTAAGTAAAGTGGAAATATTATTTAAAAATCATTTAGATAGATGTCTACTATTGTTTCTAGTATTTCTTTGGTTCTTAATAATAAATTTATTTGTGCCCATTGTATTTGAGTATGATCACCAGCCGAGTAGAGAATGTATTTTTTATACCTGATCTATGATCTTACATACATTAAATTGTAGGTGTGCTTGGATTAATTTGTCGTATTGTGTTTCAGTGAATGTTTAGTTAGACACTAGAACTCTCTGTATATATTATATACATATTGGTTTGCCGTGAGAGGTGTTCTTAATTTAATTATTTAACTGTGTAAAGTGACCAATGAAACAATTACTAGTGGTTAATTCAGAGTAACTCAATCATGGGTCGGAAAATAAATATTCAAATAAATAAAAATCGGATTTGATCTGACCAAGAGAGGTAGTCACTTCTGTAGTTTTTTTTACCAAAGGATGTTGATAATTTTAGATTTATCAATATAGGTACAGGAAAACGATTTTCTCACATACTAAATGGCTAAATATTAAATTCTTCAAATTTCTTCCAATACAGATTCTAAAAAATAAAATTAAGTTGTTAATCATATTTTATCATAATTCATTTTTAAAAATATTTATTTTCTTGTTTAAAATAATAACGCAAGATAAATTAATTAAATATAAAACTTTTTCCTGTGAAAATATGTCAAAATGCCATTGATAATTCAAATGCAGCCTATTCGACGGTTGTATTTTGGTGGTGCTTTTTTATGGTAGCGAATTATGTTACGAGTACCTTACAAAAGCTCTGAGCAAAGGTATTCTGAGCTTCGAGAATTGATGTTTGCGATGGATTATGTGTGTATGGTGATATGATTTTAGGATTTTAGAAATAACTAGGATATAAGAGAAAGAATAATGTAGCTTTTTGTCATGCTGAGATTGAAGGGGTGACGTTGGACCTGGGTTGGCCCTGTGCTGCGGACGCCTAAATAAAACTTAAAATGGCTTACTGTTCTTTCGTGCGCCGTGTAGAGTCCATATATTCGAGCTAAGGGGTAGACGTGACCGAAGAAGAAGAATTACCCCAGGTCGATAGTTTTATTTTCTAAATATTTTATATTATTTTAATTAATAATATGCCTAATTTTAAAATAATAAATGTGATAACGAAAAAATGCAAAATAGTTGAATATTAAAAATCGGATATGAACCTACACGATTTACAAAATCGACTTTTTGTTTAGATATATGGAAACAGATAATATACACAATAAATATATGTTCAAAATATACCAAAATATACCGAAATATACAATATATCATAATAATTACCTCTGCAAATTGAATCAATTCCGCTAGGATTGACGATAAATTGTCTGTATTGTATCGATAAAATTAATCTATTGGCAACGTCTACAATGTAATTAATCTATAAGACAAGTGTTTTGTTTTTTGATTGATTGAGAAATAAATTAATATCCTTGCTTTAATTCGAAATGAAAATTGAGCATCTGTCAATACTAAAATTATTTACAACAATTTACGACTTTGGGAAAGTTTACAAATCTCGATTTTCTATTTTATTCATGTTATTAAATTTTTAGTATCTACCTATAATAATATTATTATTTTATACATTATGTTTTATTCATAAAACACATAAATTATGTTAAAAATACTTTTGTAATTTAACAGTCATGAACCCGTATATACACAAGTATCGCGCCAATATGCAACCATTTCATGTAGGACTTACTAATTTAAATTATCGTAATTAAATAGAAGGTCCGTAACTTAATTGTTTAAAGCATATTAGCGTGATACCAGTGGACAATATTTCAGTTCAAATCCCGTCAGGCGTCGTATTTTTTTCCAATATATTTTTTTCTGGTAGACATAAATAATATTATATCTGAGGTGTTTTCAAGTTAATCTATTACCAACGCCTAAAGTAATCCGTCAAAAAAATATCAAAACCTTTTCATCGATACTTTAAAATCAATATTTTCTTTGATACTGTACCGATATTAGGTATTAATGGTTTTTATTTCGATATGACAGCCCTAGTTACGCCTTATGATCCGAATAATTTTCAGCGCGACCTGAAAAAGCGAACCACTGTATTAATCTAATATATAAAAATTAATATTTGTGTGTTTGTGTGTTTGTTTGTTCGTATTTAATGCGCAGCCATACCGTTCATCCGATTGCGATAAAACTTTGTAAACTTATTGCTTGCACTTGCGGGAAGAGTATAGGCTATACTAATATATAAAAATGAATGTCTGTCTGTCTGTATGTCTGTCTGTCTGTGTGTCTGTCCCGTATGCGTTCCTATACCATTCATCCGAATGCAATGAAATTTTGGTAAGTGGTTGTATGCACACTCATGAAGGTTTCTGAATTAGAAAAATCCTCACCTTCTTCTTCTTCTTCATTCTATTTTTTTTATTCGTATGGTTCCTATACCATTCATCCGATTGCAATGAAATTTTGGTAAGTGGTTGTATGCACATCCATAAAGGTTTTTGAATTAGAAAAATTATCATCTTCTTCTTCTTCTTCATTCTATCTTCTTTTATTCGTATGGTTCCTATACCATTCATTCGATTGCGATGAAACCTTCGTCAGTTGTTGTGTTAACACCTGCAAAGATTTATAAAATAGTACAACTATCTTCTTTTTCTTCTTCTTCATTTTATCTTCTTTTATTCGTATGGTCCCTATACCATTCATCCGATTGCAATAAAACCTTCGTCAGTTGTTGTGTTAACACCCGCAATGGTTTTTGAATTAGTACAACCATCTTCTTCTTCTTCTTCTATTCTATATTCTTCTATTCGTAAGCGTTCCTATTCCATTCATCCGATTGCAATAAAATTTTCGTCAATAATTGTGCCAACACCCGCGAAGGTTTCTGAATTAGTACAACCATCTTCTTCTTCTTCTTCTTCATTCTATCTTCTTTTATTCGTATGGTCCCTATACCATTCATCCAATTGCAATGAAACCTCCGTCAGTTATTATGGTAACACCCGCAATGGTTTTTGAATTAGTACAACTATCTTCTTCTTCTTCCTTGGTTCCTATACCATTCATCCGATTGCAATGAAATTTTGGTAAGTGGATGTATGCACATCAATGAGGTTTTTGAATTAGAAAAATCATCATCTTCTTCCTCTTCTTCATTCTATCTTCTTCTATTCGTATGCGTTCTTATACCATTCATCCAATTGCGATGAAAATTTGACCAGTTGTTGTGCGCAAGCCCGCGAAGGTTTCTGAATTAGTACAACCATCTTCTTCTATTCGTATGCATTCCTATACCATTCATCCGCTTGCAATGAAACTTTGGTGAGTTGTCGTGCGCACGCCTGCAAAGGTTTCTGAATTAGTAAAACTATCATCTTCTTCTTCTATTCGAATGCGTACCTACACCATTCATCCGATTGCAATGAAACTTTGGTGAGTTGTCGTGCGCATGCCCACGAAGATTTCTGAATTAGAAAATCATCTTCTACTTCTATTCTTATGCGTTCCTATACCATTCATCCGATTGCAATGACATTTTGATCAAGTGTTGTGCCCTTGCCCGCAAAGGTTTCTGAATTAGTACAATCATCTTTTCTTCTTCTATTTGTATGCGTTCTTATGCCATTCATCCGATTGTGATGAAATTTTGACCAGTTGTTGTGCGCACGCCCGCGAAGGTTTTTGAATTAGTACAACCATCTTCTTCTTCTTCTATTCGTATGCGTTCTTATACCATTAATCCGATTGCAATGAAACTTTGGTGAGTTGTCATGCGCATGCCCACGAAGATTTCTGATTTAGAAAATCATCTTCTTCTAATATTCGTATGCGTTCCTATACCATTCATCCGATTGCGATGAAACTTTTGTCAGTTGTTGTGCGCACACTTGCAAAGGTTTCTAAATTATTATTATATAAAATACAAAGTTTGTTGTTTGTTTGTTCCATCCAATTTTGATTTTTTTTTACTACATATTAATAACATTAATAACGTTTTCATATTTTGGATTCGATTTTAATTTAGTGTTCTTTTGTTTGACCTTTACTCCTATTAGAATTATTTTCATATTGCCATATTGTATTACACAGATATTTTAATATTAAAAAAATAATTAACTCTTATTATTTTTCAAATATCTACGATAAATATAACCACGAAGTGACCCTGTGCGAAGCCGGGTACTTCAGCTAGTAATATAATAAAATTGAATTCTATACGTATGGATATTTGAAAACCGCATTGTGGAAAAGTCTGTAAATAAAAGCTTTCATTTTACATAAACATGACAAAGGCTGCGACGACAGTTGAAACATAAAAGAAAATAAAAGTCTTAGTGTATTTTTAACCTTTCTTTTTAACCTTTCTTAAGGGGGGACATGCTCGTCGAAGGTCAAAATTGAGTTTTTATTGTATTTTCAAACCATGATCCTGGACACTCCTGCACTGTGATGCATGTTCAAACACGCGAGTCAATATCATTTTACTTCCTAATTCAATTATAGTTTGTCAATTTATGGCTACGGCCGTATGTTGTGGCTTAACCACTGAGGAATGACAAAAGAAATGGCGTATTTCAAAAAACACTACCTTATTCTTAGGTCAATAATTATTATAAAGCAATCATTATTCATTAGATGTTCATCACACTTGAATGGTCAAAGACATAGCTTATAATAAATATCTTTAGAATTATCTTTAAATGTGTTAATTTTGCCAATTTTTTGAATAATAAAATGCCTAATTCTTGTCAAATTTGGGATCACAGAGATTATCAATATAATTTTTTATCGTGAATATTTTACAAAAATTATCTCGTAATAAATTATACTAATGGTTTTATAAATGCGTTTAAAAATTAATAAATGTAAAAAATCTTAACACCACTGCACAGTTATGTACCGAAATATGACTATATTCTAAAACATTAGAGCGAGAGGTTTAAAAGAATACTATTTTATGTAACAAAATACTTTATGCAGTCATCAAATGTTTAAAATAACTATAAAGGATAATAAGGCTTCAAAATTATATAAATAGATTATCTACAACGTTTAAGGAGCGTCCAGGATCATGGTTTGAAAATACAGTAAAAACTCAATTTTGACCTACGACGAGCACGTGGGCCGTTAACAGAGATTATCATTGTATTAGGCTCTTTATCTGTATTGTTTACGTAAAAATACTTAATAATAATCAACAGAATACAAGAGAAAAACAGAAGAAAATAGGTAGATGAGTAAATTGGACGTACAATCATATCTTATCTCTATATATATAAAAATCTCGTGTCACGATGTTTGTGGTCGAACTCCTCCGAAATGGCTCGACCGATTTTTATGATTTTTTTTACGTATATTTTTTAGGTATGAGAATAGGTCAAAAAGTATATTTCATACCGCTAGGTAATTAGGGTATCTCTATCCAGAAAATTTTTTCTTTTATTTTTTTGAAAATTTCTTTTTGTATTTTTTTTATTATTTTGCATCAAAAAATACTTATAACCCCAAATTTTCACCTCCTACCCCCACCCTCCCATTTTTTATTCGCGATTTTATTATTTTTGTATGAACAAATTTAACCGTCGTTCGTATTTCAAACAGAACGAAATTATTTATGTTGTTGAATGACAGATGGCGCTACGTCCGAGAAGAATTCAAGAGAAGCGTCGCGTCATTTTGACATTTCATTCGGCATATCACAACGCAGTGCGTGCAAAATTTTGTACGATTTATTTTAATTTATCTATTTTTATGTGCGTGTATTACAGTGCATAATGCCATAAAGACGCAAGGGGGGCCATTTAGGCCGTCAAACAAATAAAGCAACAAACATGCGAAATAGTAGAGCAGAAAGAACAGACGAACAAATCCAACAAGATAACAAAAACGTGCGTGTAAGCATGTTGCAATTGCGTGCATCTCAATCACAAGAGGCACGAGCTGAACGAAATCAACAACGACAATTGGAACGGAGCCAAGCGCGCCGGTTCGTAGTTAATACACGCAGAGCAAATGACCGACAACGCCAACAAGTACATCGAACATTTACATCCGCTTCGTTCCTTCGTCTCGCATTCGAGTACGAGCCAGATATTGAATATTCCGCTCATCCGAAAGTGCTGATTGGTGCTATGGACAAAGAATGTCTCCATTGTCATGCGCTCAAATTCAAACATGAGTCAGCCGGGATGTGTTGCACATCAGGAAAAGTGCAACTACCAGAAATTGAGATACCACCAGAACCATTGAACGGCATGCTCATCGGCACGGTTCCAGATTCAAACCTGTTACTGAAGTTCATTCGCACATTCAATTCATGCTTCCAAAATACTTCGTTCGGAGCAACAGAAATAGTTCACAATACTGCGGCAAATGGTCAACAATTCCATTGTACGTTCAAAATCAAAGGCCAAGTATACCACAAAGTAGGCTCATTGCTGCCAATGCCAAACGAACCACATAAATTTTTACAAATCTACTTTATGGGCGGTGAGGACATCAATCATGTGGATGCACGTTGCGGCTACAATAGCCTCAATTCGCCTAATGCCAGGCGCATCGTCGGCGAACTGGACGCCCTGTTGAATGAGCACAATGAATTATTGAAATTCTTCAAAGCACACATGCACAAATTGCAAAGTGACAATCACGCTATTGTCATCAATCCTGATAAAACACCAGCTGGAGAGCACGTGCGTCGATTCAATGCGCCTGTTGTTGACAACATTGCTGGAATCATGGTTGGCGACCGCACATCGACGCGAGAAATCGTGATTCGAAGAAGAAACAATAATCTGGAGTTCATCGCTGACACACACCGTTCATACGACGCTCTCCAATATCCGCTAATTTTCTGGAAGGACAAGACGGATATTGCATAAACATTAAACAACGAGATCCTGTCACAGGTAATTCATTCATTATGAACATCATTACTCATTTTGAATTGAGAAAATGAATGGTTGATGTTTTTTTGTTTTTATCGGCGGTCATCGTCTACAGCGCTCTATTCCTCTTTCTGTCATATATCCCATCCCCACACACTTACGATACATTCGTTATTTTTTATTTAACAACCAAAATATTCACTAGAAATAATTTATATGGCAGAACAACGTTTGCTGGGTCAGCTAGTAATTTATATAAAATTCTGGTGGGTACTTGTAGGAATTTAGTCGAATTTGTCGAATATCTTATAATAATGATACGGTTGTTATCAGATTTTTGATATGAATCAATATTAAATGGATGTCCTTATTGAATCTAATAAAATTGGAACTTTACTATCTGCAATGCTCCATGAACAACGCTCGTTTTTTTTGATCTCAATACAAATCGGCCATCTTCTTCCAGTAAGACAGCTCACAGTAAACTGTGCTATGGGGAAATGTTACACGTACAATTTACATGTAACCCGTTTTTATTATCAATTTAGTTATAAAATTAAAATAAATTGAATTTGCTGCGATATGAGATGAAGCGCGGGTAAAAGAATAATACGAATTAATCTATTAAATTTGTTCATTCTATATATTTGTGCCTCTTATCTTTCCGTACTTCACACAGAGGAAGTCGTGGGTAAGCGTTACTATTAAGTAGATATGACCTATTGACCTCTATGAGTAATAATGACATTTTTATGTTCCATTATCTGGAGAGGTAGATCGACAACACCCAAGTTTTTAGATATCTATAATATTATTATTTAATATATGTAACCCGTTTTTATTACCAATTTAGTTGTAAGACTAAAATAAATTGGATTTGCTGCAATATGAGAAAAAGCGCGGGTAAAAAAATAATAATACGAATCAGTCTATTAAATTTGTTCATTGTGTATATTTGTGCCCCTTTTCTTTCCGTATTTCACACGGAAGAAGTCGTGGGTAATATTATTAGGTCGGTATGACCTACTTGTAGTACTCGATGAGCAATAATGACATTTTTATGTTCCATTATCTGGAAAAGTAGATCGACAACACCCATATTTTTAGATATCTGTAATATTATTTAACACATTCATCTATGAATTAAGGTTTCAGATTAATAGTGTTATATAAAAATAGTGTTTTTTAATTGTATATAGACGAACCACCCCCAAATTTTAACCTTTTCTTCTTCTTCTTCCACCCTGTCACGTACCAATATTGTGACATAGGACTAGCACAAGTTGGCGCCACTTCCCTCGGTCCATCGCCAACTCTTGCGCCTCCAGCTATGTCAGACCTGCAGCACGTAGTTCGCTCTTGTAGTACCGCTGCAGGGTGAAGGAAGGCCGGCCACGGCGACGTAACCCTTGAGGCTGTGCCATAATGGTACGAAGTGCCGCACTCTTTTGTGGCATCCGGAATACGTGTCCCAGCCACGTAAAACGTCTCTTCATGATAACTTCAATCACCGAAGGCTGTTGTGTATGCTCACGAACTCGGGTGTTTGTAACGCGGTCGTATCGGCTCGGGGTCGGCTACCTTATATACTTTTCTATATTCTAAAGCCTTATTATATAAAGTCTCTTTCAATTTTGGTATTTATTTTTCAAAATTTATATTATTTATATGTTTGATGGAAATGTGTGAAGTTTCAATCCAATGGAAGACAACACAACTCTACATGACAGTATCTTGAAGTGACGCTCTCACATTAGCGCGTCACAACGTAGGCATAACAATAATCTGTCAAATATATTTCAATGTTGTTTACTATTATGAACAACAAGTGGTGAAGGGTGGCAGTAGGCTGTTAGAATGCGACATAAATAGTGCACACTAAGCTTTGTCAGTCATACTTATTTGTTTCCATTGAACTGATGATATATTTTTTTGCAGATGGTGCTGGTTAGTTTTTAAAATTTAATAAAACCTTGCCTAACCAAACCATAATAATTAACTATTTCTTTTATTCAACGAATAATTCACAAAATTTAAGAATATATCATTCTGATTATTGAACATATATTATAATTTTGAAAAGCACTTTCTGAGAGAATATATTATAACCAATGGAAAAAATCTTTTTTGCCAAAGTAGCTTGATTTGGTAGCGCACTGATAAGTAGTTATTAAAATTGACCAATAGTTAAAACTTGCCGCAATTAGTATGTCACCTTGTAGCATAGTGGTAATGCACGGATCAGGGCGTAAGCCTGGGAGATACGGGGTTCGATTCCCCGTCGGGTTGGCTTACTTTTTTAAAAAAAGATTTTTTCTATTGGTTATAATATATTCTCTCAGAAAGTATTTTTAAAAATTATATATGTTCAAACCATAATAGTTTAGGTATACTGTGGGCGATCCGACAAAAATAGTGCACACTTTTTCAGTCATACTTATTTGTTTTCGTTGAATTAAGAATTAAGAATACATATTACGGACGGTGTTGGTTAGTTTTCTTAAATTCATCAAGCCCTTCCTAACTAAACCATTATCGATAACAAATTTAATATTGTATGGTTTATTGGCATAATTTTAGATATCTTATAATTAAACGAATATTTTTCGATTATTTTCTACTATGGCTTGAATTAGACAAGGCTTAATTGAATTTTAAAGACAGACACCATCTCTACATTGTAGTCTTAGTTCAATGGAAACAAATATGTTTGACTGACAATGTTTAGTGTGCACTATGTATGTTGGATCTTTTTTTTTTTTTTAGAATTATTAATAACCATGTTCTTGCTTTTTCGTACAAGGTGGTTGTTAGTAGTTTTGAACAAACACAAACACCAAGGCTTTGAGAAAAACACATAAAGATTGTGTGTCCTGACCAGGGAATTGAACCCAGGAACTCTCGGGTGGAAGGCAAGCGCCTTACACTTTGCACTACGAGACCCGTCTGTATGTTGGATCTTAACAGTTTACCTCTACCCTTCGCAGCTGATATATAACGAATATTTTTTTTTTAATATTATCTACAATGGCTTGGGTTAGGCAAGGTTTAACTGAATTAAAAAAAATAACAAACACTATCTACACATTGTACGCTTAGTTCAATAAAAAAAACGGTATGTGTACTTATGTACGCGCGTTAGCAGTTATTCTTCTTTGGCGTAACAAAACAAAAACAAAACTTGTGATTAACTAGATTCTTTGACTAGCTCTTAATTATTATCTTGTTAAATTACACACTCAAGAAAAGGGACCGCTTATTGGAATGCCGTTGGTTTATTTCTGTACACTTTAACTTATATTACTAACTGACGCTTAATCGTTTGTTAGATAAGGAATTGTAAATGGTCGACAATAATAAATCTGCTGCCTAGGCAACGGAACAATTCTAAACTATAATATTAAACTGTATTATCATCTCGATTGCAATTTCATACTGTGGCGTAAAGGTAGTGCGTTCGGGTGGTTCGAATCCAATCAAGTGCGTTTTTTTTTCGTGTGAAAAAATAAATTATGTGTTACATGGCACACGTCTAAAACACATTCTTATCTGATTTCCCAAACACGCCAAAAGAATTATAACTTCAAAAATACGTTTGACTAGTAAAGTTTAGTGTGAACTATTTATGTCGGATAATAGTCTACCTCCACCCTTCGCCACTGATGAACAACGAAATGCCCTCGATAAAAATGTACGAAAGAACATATTACTTTTTATAGGCATATCACATTATTGCGGAATTTACATGAAAAAAGGTTGATCAAATTTCATCTAATTGAATCACGGATACAAAATTATAGCGGAGGCAAAATACGGCTATTTATACCTACATACGCCTTAGTATTTCACAAATTAAATTATTTTGTTATTGTGTTTCTATAATAGTGTATTTTATTTAAAACACATGTTTTTAAATCAGTACCTACATAATATATTTTGTGAATTATTCAGTAGGTATGTATAAAAAATCGTAAAATTACTTATTAAAAATGAAACAAATAAATTAACTACGCCTACATAAATCATAGTGGCCGTTTAAAGATAAAAATATAATATTATACACAGAGCACCCACAGTGGCTAGTGGCTTAAGCGTCGGCATATAGCGCCGTGGATCCCAGGTTCGAATCCTGGTTCTGGAAAGTAAAAATATTATTTTTCAATTTGTGTATGAGTCAGAGTATGGACCTTATAGGTTGAGCAAGTGGCTGACATTCATTTTTCGTTAAGAAAAATCTGTTAATACAAACCTTCACTCTGTGGAGGTAATTTTGATCCTATTAGGATTGGACATGGTCGAAAAAAAAACATTGTATTATTATATACCGTGGTATGAAATAAAATAACGATACGTTCAAAATACTAGTATAATATGCATAGTTTCAATCAATCGACTTTCAATTAAATTTATTTATTTTACATATAATGAATTTGACAAATTATAAATTCAAAGCGTTGACAACATGACATAAAATAAGTGTTAATAATTTTTAAAAATAAAAATACAGTGAAGTGTGAGTTAATAATACAATAAATAATAAAATTAGAAATAAAATAAAATAACAAAAATAACAAAATAATAAAATAAAAGTAGATGGAAGCACACAGAGTGAACTTTGATAGACCCTATCTTAAAAACTTTCAACGTTCACCTAAATTCACCCTTACGTAAGTGGAATATATCAATGTCCGAAGCGATTTCAATAAACATGGTTATTGCCCTCCCAATTGGCATTACTAATGGCAGGTTAGTTCTGCACCGTGGCAGAACAAACAACGGATGCCCTCGATTCATAAGGTAATTATTAGAGACACACAAGCCAACACCACCAAGATTGGCAGAGTTCACATTTACAGTTTCAGCTCAGTAAGACTTAAACATTCAAAGTAACATTGTGCAAAGTGAGTTATAATATAATATTATAAGCCTTATAAAAATAGCTCAATTTATAATACTTTTCAGTAATAATATTGTCTCCAGAAGGAAGGTAATGGTTAAATATAAATTATGTGTATGCAGCTCATAGGATCACAGTTTACCGTAAGCGGTCGTCCAAAAAACAAAATGATGCGTTATTTGTGTAGTATTTAACGAGCACCTACATGCTAATCTACTTTCGAATCATTCATAATTCTACATAAATATATGACACGATATAATTGTATGTATTTCTAATTTACTTCACTACTTATTATTTTATGTCTTTCCTTTATATTCCAGTTGTTTTTACTAGCTAGTATGTATTTTTAAATATTTTATTTATACATCTAGAATCTTGTTCAGGAGACTCATACTGCATTATTGAGCCATTTTATAGATACACATCAATGATGCTACACCAAATGGGCGGAAGGGATGAAATTATAGAGAAAAACAATAAATACTATTTTAATAGTAACAGCCAAGGCACAATCTGTTATGTAGAGCCATACAGAAGAATACTATCCTACTAAATTTAACATAATACTGGAGCTGCTAAATAAGTTATTTCTGTAGAAGAAAAAAATCTGTCCAAATTATATTTTTATTTTGACAAATTGATATTTATAACTAACCACTAATTATTTAAATAATTCCCTATGCTTATTTAAATACTTTCATATTGATTATTTTAATACTTAGCATTAATCATTTTTTACTTGCTGTTAATATTAAACAATTGCCACTATTTATATTAAATACTTACAATTTTTGCATATAATATTATATACTTACCGAATAATTTGAAGCCATAAAATAACCATAAATAGATCCACGGACTCATGGTGGTAGACAGTCTGTTCTTTTAAAATATATAGTCATGTTTGAAACGAATAATTATAATGTGAAGAAGGAGATGCCATTAAAGGCAAGATGATCCTCAAATTAACGGTGATTGTAGCACGCAGAAGACTATAGATTTCTTTTACAGTTCAAGAATTGAGAATTATGAAAAATACAGTTTGGAAAATACTTTGTCAAATATTGTACATGTCATAGACTACTAAGTAAAAGACATATATTGGATGGTTAAACCATTTTAGAAGAAGACTATGTGCCTAGATAATCTCTATAGTGAACAATAATTCTGCTATTAAGGTTGTGGAAACTGTCATTGGAGAAAGAACTTTTTCTTCTAAAGTTTATGTAACACAAGATGGATACATGAAGAATGAAAACCTTAGCTAACCTAACCTAACCCAACAAATAGTCTAGTATATCAGATATTTTCAAAAATTGTTTGCTGCTGGCTTTCTGTAAAGTGTAAACCGACAAGAATCTTGTTTTATTTAGACATATTATATAATTATTTCCGATACAACGTTTCACGGTGAAGTAAGTGTGTTACGATGAACTGCATATATAGATACGTACAAGTTTCCAGACACGACACAAGATATCCATTACAAGAGTTAAATTTGAGTAGTTTAAGTGTCTATAAAAAGAAAAAGTATTTATAGGGGACGGTAGGCTAAGTTTTAATTTATTAATTATGGAATTGGAAATGACCTGGCCAATTTAATATACATATTATTAACAATCTCAAAGAGTACGTTTATTTGTGTACGTAATAAACATTAATATAACTATAAAACCCCCATTGAAATTATCCGTAAATATGGACCTAAGCAGTGGATAAACAAGGTATGAAATTTGGTTGAAAGTTAACCTTTAGCTCGGGCAAAGTAAACACAAAATATGTTATTTATTAAAACGGCTAAAGTTTTATGAAAAGCCGCATCATGTTGATTAGAAAAGTTAACTACTTTTGTATTTTAGGGGAGTGTGCAATAACTTTGTAATTTCGGAATATTTGATATGGATCGACTTACTTAATGTAACAATCTTATTATAAAGTTCACCCTCAAGCAATTTAATAAAACGTCAAACTGTCATCATGTGAAAATAATAAGGCTGTTAAAAATTTTCTTTGGAGAGAGCTTTCCATATGATCGTTTTATATTTTTAGTTTACATAAAAGAATAAATTGTCTCGCCAAAAGCTTTATTGTAAAAATATTCTCTCTTTATTAAACATACATAATTCAGAAATACCTCAGCGTCGATGTGCTTTACCATTTTATCTACCAGCGCATCTATTCTATACACAATACTGCTATCGGCAGCTATCGAGGGTAGTTTTTCATATGTTTGTATCGAAATATTATAATTTTTACAAAAAGTTAGCCGTCTAAACAGTCAAAACTGTCTATCTTGCTCTAAGATTTAATTTACCCAAGAGGGGTGCTGTTAAAACATAGAAACTAACTTATTGTAATTGTTACAATACGTGTTATTACTTCGATACAATACTATCCTGGATAGCTGCCGATAGCGGCCGATATCAGTATTGTGTATAGAATAGATGCGTACCTAATTACGACAAAATTAACTAATAAATACATAAACAACCGAAATGTTTATCAAAAAGACGGATTCTATTGATTTATAGACGGCCTCAGGATCTTTCAAGATCGTGAATTTGCTAATCATTTTAATCATTAATAGTTAAACTATAAAATGAGTAATTTTCAGGTATTTCCGAATTATGTATGTTAAATAAAGAATGATACCTACATTCTTATAGTTTGGAAACTATTCAATGAATAAAAAAATAATTTGCATATATTTTGATTGAGCTATTATGCTGTCTGTACCTTAGAGCTGAAAGTCTGGAAGTCACATATTATTCAATATTTTGCAGAAAAGCATTTTAAACATAGTTAATCTTCTAGTTAAAATACTCACTCGCGTTCGGACTAAAACTCCATAATATGTTGGAATTAATCTTTTTGTTATAGTTTAAAGAAAAAAAATACTTAAATTGGTCATCCACTCTTTCAGCTCTTAACACAATCGCTGCGTAACTTTTAATTACTTTTTAATTACCGTATTTAAATAACATGTTAATTGGATCGATCGGCCGCTTAACGGGGACACGGCAGCCGTGTCATCCGCGTCGAATGAGTTAAGTATAATAATTGGACTACCGCCTTTGTAAGTATATATTTGGAAACCATTATGACATTTAACTCCAAAGTTTTCAGCATTAAGGAAACGTGAATACACATTTAAATCTGCATACTTAACTAAAAAATGATAAAAGGTACATTGTTATTTTGCAGAAAGTATTTATAATATAAAAAAAGAGGTAAAATTTTTAATGAATAAAAAAATATATCGAAATGGACATCGTGAAGTTATTAGAAATTAAACAGACAGTTAAAGATATGTACCGTACCTATTTGAATTCTATTAATCAACGTTTTTTGGAATTAGGTGGTTTTTTTAGGTTTTACTTGCAGATAAGTCGTTAAATATTTTATTTGCATAGTTTGAAGCAAAATGGATATTAATTAGCAGAAAAAACGAGCTAATGCTGACACAGTTAATGTATTTATAGCCTAAAAGAGATAAGCTAGAGTACCTTTTTTCCAATTTTAAAATTTTCGGTATAATTTTATGTCAGCGCAAATGAAAAAATCTGCCCCTAAAGACATTAAAACCAGAGCCGGCCGTAATTTGAATTAGGAAGAGTTTTCACAGCTTCCGAAATTTCCCGCTGCGCTTTGCGCCCCGCCTTACTTAAGGGATGAGAGGACGATATACTTTCAGTATGCGTCCCCACGTGGTGATGGATAGGCGGGTGGATCTTAGACGCTCACTGATAACACCGTGTTATCGATAAATAATTTGTTACGTTAAAACTAAAACAAAGTTTTATTTTATTTAAATTTAAATAATTCAAAAATAAATTATTTTGTTTGTTTAACAATATCATTTTCGTTATATTTCAGAAAATGATTGTGTAGCATAAAAAAATTAATGAGTGTTCAACCTTGTTGTCATTAAATTGGTGAATAAGGGTTTGTTATTTTTATTATCTTATTAATAATGTTATTTTTTTATTATTAATTAATCTATCGTTAACGTGAAAAAAATCCATTGCACTAGAATTATGATTTTTTTTACATTTTCAAATTTTTTGGACTGTCTGTAACTGTCTAAGAATACATCTATCTAAGACAAAAATGCTTAGACAAAATTAACTACCTAATGATATATTTGTTGACCGAAAAATCTATGAACAGTAATTTTAATGCCAAAAATTACTTTATTATCACTCTTTAACAAATTAATAAACATAATTTCAGTTTTCTGCAAAAAAAGTACATAATGAAAAACGAGGTCAAATATTTTGGTTAACCCACTTTTTATCAAAAATCTTGATGTAAGAGTGTTTTTGTCTTTTAATACAATCACTGCTGACCTGTTAATTAATATTGAATTAACACATTTAAATATAATGTTAATTATATCTAATTGCCAGGTAATGCAAACGCGCCAGTCGCGTTGTTAGCACTAAATGAGTTAATAGATATATGATTTCTAATATTTATTTTTTTAGATAACTACGTAGTGCACACTTATATATCTTAATTTTAACAACACGTATAGATGATAATTTAATTGAATCTTTTATTCAACCTTGAATAAACACAAATTTTTAATAGATTATGTATAATTTTTAAAACTACATGTTTTCAGGAACTATTGAATAAAAAATAGTAATATAATATGTCGAAAATGATTGTCTTTCCACAGTGAAATTTGAAATAAGTACAGATAGCGTAGTTATTAGTAAATAACGAAATCATAGACACATCGATAGCTTAATGGATAAAACCACTCGATTATTGAATTATATGAATTCGAACTCATTAATTTAATTATGCAGGTTCCTCGTAATTTTAAGACAAATAATATTGTAGATAATGTAAAAATTATCAACATCAAATTATGTATTAATTATTCAATAATACAAACTTATATGAGGAATTAGAAGGCAATTTTGATTGTCATTAACAAAAATATTTTTAAAAATTAGACAGTAAAAATGAATTGAAGCAGGTGAAACCGGTTATGACTAGAAGTAAAATTAGCAGAACAAGTACTACGTCATATTGTATTTTATTGTAATTAATTTAATGCGTTTTCACAAAAAATTGACAGTTATTAAATATCTCCTCCAGTCCCCTGAATACATCAAGAGTACCTACTCAAAACAGTGACTGTATTAAATTAATAATATTCAGAAAATTAATACTTTTTATTGAGGTTACTAAAATTTGTTTGGATTTAAATTTAAATTGATTTAAGATTCAAACTTTTCTCTTGCATTTACATTTGGATTAGTCCGTAAGCTAGTCTCAAAGTGATTTTTTTAATCCAATGCAACAACATAGTGGAGAACTATTTCTCGTAAAAAGTCTTTTGATGTTCATAATATGGTTTGCTTGAGATCGAACATGGTAATTTAGTTATTAATTACTTATCTTCCCCAATAATTACGTAGTAATTTTTAACTTAGTGGGATATTGATATATAATATATTCTGTGTCGGTTGTACGTTTGCCATTGATGAGAGGTACATAATATCTGCCATCTGGAGACACCAAATGGCAAAACCGTGGTCACAAAATGAAAAAGTACAAAACTGATATCAATAAAAATTTAATTTGTCTCAAATCAACGTGCTATTTCTCCAATTCGTTATTATTTTGATTATATGTCTGGTGACATATTGTATTCAAATTTCATACTTATTCAATTTTCTGTAAAGTAGTCACTATGTGACTTCTTGTGACGGAGTTGTAAATTAATGTATATATCTCAACTAGTAATACCTACTAACTCCTTTGACATGCTATGTATGTTTTCAATTTCATGCAAATCTGTACTTCATTTTATTGGCAAGGTGTCAGAATTTTGCTTGTGACATATATCATGAAAATATTCTTCAAAAATACGCAACAGAATTCAAGGAAACATTTTCTTCTTTTCAACATAAAAGAAAATTGTATCGCTTCCACTTATAAAATAAAACGTTCGTTTGTCGAGAATTCTGGGTGAAAGATACAGATAAAAAAATGTTTGAAATAATAATTGAGAGTTTGCACAACATTGTGTAAAGAAAAATTTCTGTTCAAGCGACGTGTTATGTTAAACCAAATTTAATATCGACGATAAGGGTTTACAGTATAGACGTATGATTTTTGTTGTTTGGTGTGTGATATGGCATCTATTAATTGTATGCAGAAGGTTGCGTCGTTTGTGTGATATTATATGTTCGGGGCACAATAGAAATAAGACACACTGAGTATTTTCATGTGTTTGTATTTGATGTATTTGATATTTTTTGATGCATGGCATTAAATAATGATGACACATTGGTATTGATGTTATGTTACGTATAATTTACATTGATTTTCATCGTGTTGGATATTCAGTGAATTGCGAGTGAATATTTGACTCTACAGTTCTATGCGGAAATTGTAATTGATTTTTTGGCTGTAATTTCCACTTGGTATTATTGTCTGTGCCATACAAAATGACCACAGACAATAATACTTCGGTTGAAGAGTTGGGTAAACCTCTACAACAGTACTTTTATAACGATGTATATATTTATTAATACGAACAAAGAGCTTTTTTTAATGGTCTGAAAATTAGGATTTCGTTAGCTACAGATTAATTTGAATTGAAAATTAATCTATTATAAAAATAAATATATTTAGCATATTTGTTTTCCAAGATAAAATATTAAAATACACTCCTTAAATTGACGTATTTATGAATTGAATATACATTATTCAGATAAATAAATGTATTCAGTTGCCAAAAAATGAAGAAATGTTTTCTTTTTTATTTACAAATTATTCCAAAAATGCGGCTCAGATATTATATTATTTTTATCCTTGCCAATAAATTCTACATAACTAAAATCTTTGTAGATTTAATTTCAAATAGGTATTAGTATAAAAAGTCAAAGCCATTTGGCTACAATTAAAATATTAACATAATTATTTTGGTTATATTTTTTTTAAATTTAAATTAAAAAAAAATTATTTCACATTTCCACATATTTTTTAATAAATCTAATGGATGTTTTACTCATACTAGAAGAGTTTTCAATCGGGTATCAATTTATGATTACATATGTCCATAGCTATAAATAATGGAAATTTACTGGGAACTATGTCATCCGAATATAAAACTATCATAGATCACGTCAGAGTAATTACTTTACATGATGGATCTTCAAAGTAATTATTTTTATCTTTACATGAAACATGGTAATTAATTTAACTTTATAGTTTCATTGAAGTTCCATTGCATTCAATCTACGTTCGTTTGAATAAATTAATAATTTAATATTAATATTAGTAATTTTGATTGCCTATTAAAATGTTTTAACAAAAAGTGCAATCTAAGATAATTGCGATTTAAAATTACGTAGCAATTCTCATTATAATGTATTTTCAAAATTCCTTAATATTTCAAAAAGAATTTGGCAGTACATCCGTTATCAGTAATTCATCCGACATTCCTATAATACATAGTTTATATAACTGTGTTTTTACAGAATATTGGTATACAATTAAATTAAAAATAATAACAAGATAAAAAGAATTTTTTATATACAACGTTTTTAAATTTTCTGTTGAATGATATAAACTTGCCTGGACTTCCTTAAACGATCAAAAAAAAAATGTATTTGATGGAAATAATACTGAAATGTCATTTTGACACTGATTCTATAGTATTGCACGTATATTATATAAATAATTCATAGCAACCAATAATAGTGGATTGGATTACGGATTTATTCCGAAATAACATTTCATACAAAACGAAATTAACTAAAAATGAATTTAATTATACTTAAAGATGGCTAAAATTATTAAAAAGAATGCATTGGCATCGTGTTCTGATATATTCTAAAAGTTTCAAATGTCTAGCTAGTCGGAATAATCGATTGTAAGATTTGTACCGGACAAATAAAAATACGACCGAATAAAAACGTAGTAATGTAAAATAGACCTATTCGAGTTATTCATGTGAACACCTTTTTTCCTGATTGGATTTAAACATAAACAACATGTGAGTATGTACATATTGTTTAATAAAATGCTTCGTAACTATAATTCATTTATTTTAATGTATATAATTATTTTACTTTTGACAGTTTCTCAAACGAGTAGTCTCCGACTAACTTTCTTCGAGGCATGTTCGTCTTTCATTCTGTTGAAGCACAGAGTTCTTAAAGCATTTTTCCCCGCTCGCACGTGGTGTAGTTTCCAATCCGATATTCTGATTTTTTGATATTCTGATTTTTTTATGCACCCGGCAATTACATGCGTGCTCCTATTTTGGGTGAAAGCTGTTTCCTCATGTCAGGCTCACCAGGTCCCAATAGCGAGGGCTGTGCGGCTGGTCAATACACTTCCTAGAGATGTAGACATTTTTAACGTTGCATTAGGTAATTTGTTTTTAAAATCCTATTTTATTGTTTAATTTGTATTTTTCTTGAATTATTGTTTTTTTTTAATTTATCTTTTGCTTTATTTATTTTTTTACAATGTAATATATTGGTCTAAATATAACTTACTTATAATACACAGATAAAATTTACAAGAAAATCATATTAGATTTTTTTTTACTTTGATCTACTGAAATATTTTAAGTCCCGCCTACTATGTTGGTAAAGCAAAAGCTTGCTTTATAAGATACGTTTTGTTAAGCTCGTTGTTACCTTCAAATTGAAAACCTGGATATTATTTCTGTGAAATAAATATGCCCTAAATATTTTATAAAAGAAAATACTCTCACCATATGGGTGAATGATAAAATACTGATCATTATTATATTTATGAAGATTTCAGCGTAGTTTAAATAATTTTGATTCTCAAGAATCCGATGTGCACTATTATAAACATGACAATAATATTCTGGAAAAGAAAGTAATTCTGAGTAGTTAAATAGTGAGCGTAGAGAAAACACTGGGGTTAACATACACATACACTTACATTACAAAACAGGCTACTTCGAATAGAGACATGACATAAAGATAGTAGGTAACATGAATTGGTTAAATTGTAACAGTTATTAAAGCATTCTCTGACATATTATAAAGACTACAAAATAATCGAAGGTTAAGGACTACCGCTCACGATAACGGCTGGCCACAACGATGCAATGCAAATAGGCCACAAACGGCTGGTCGGTGGGTTAAACGCCTGTCGCTACGTCTGTAGTTTAATACATTGACCGGTCGTAGGCGGTGGCAATAACGGATGAAGTATAATTCACTTGAGATAGTAATATCGACTGTATTTAGGAAAAAGGGAGTAACCTACACAGAACAAATTTTACAGGAGAGGCAAAAAACGTTTTTTGAATGATTTTGGTTCAATATTAATAAAAAAAATAGTCACATACATTGGGTGCATGGTTGCTTATTTGGTGTAATATCTTTTCGATCTACTCATAATTAAAGAAGTTATTACAGAAAAATCATTACAATTGAGGGAAAATGCTTTTTTCCTTTAATTAAAACTCAATTAAAACCTGAATTTAGATAATAAATCGGCATTTGCGGCTTACTTTCTTTTTACAGAACGTGTATTTAGTTGTATACATTATTAATATCTAATAAAGCACTTTTCGAAAAATCAAGGGTTACGCCCTGTTTCCTAAACACAGTCGATATGTATTAGGTAGGTACCTATTTGTAGAGAGGATAGGTAAATATAACACTATAATATCGATACCCCATTTAAATAATGAAACAACTCAAAATATCAAGATTTCCAGTTCATAATGCCATTCGATGTAGAAAGGTATTCTCTTTTCAGCACATTCGGTAAACAATTCAGTAAAAAAAGTCAGCAATTTCTTCAATGTGTCATAAAATCGAAAAACCTTTTCTGAGTTTAACTATTAATTCATTACTGAAATCTCTGGCTTAATTCCTTATTAAATTGTAAAATTTCATGTTACATTGCTGATTACAGTGGCGCACCGAGGGGGGGGGGGGGCAAGGGGCCCTGGCACCCCCCAAAAATGAAAATTATTTATTTATTATTTAAACATTGAAATTGAAAGCCAATAAACTATACTTTTGAGCTTAGGCTTAGACAAATAAAAATACGCCAAAATAATGATTTTTAATAATTCTCCAGCACCCTTTTTAGAATAAATTCTTAAATAAGATGATTTTTAATTACTTATATAATTGTGCAATATATTTTTTGATTATTATGTGTCGATACTCGACAGCTCCATTATTAAAGTAAATGTATTAAAAATCGCCAATAATTCACTGTATAAGTACCCTTAATTTGAACTAAAACACAATTTGAAAAACGTTAATGTAGTGTTTCACACTGCCTTTGATCTTAGCGGTAGGTAGGGGGCCCGTTTTAGGATGTGGGGATCATGGTGTAGGTACACCGAGTGCAATAGACCGATAAACGAGAAATTAGGCTGTGAAGAAGAAAAAGAGCCTATAGGACTAATTTACATTCTCCTCCTTGCCCCCCTTCCCCCGAATATTAAATCCTGGGTGCGCCACTGCTGCTGAATTCCACCAAACTAAACATACATTTTTCTCAAAATCAAGGCCTTAAAATTAAAATTAAAACTTCTGCAAAAAATTCAAACACCATTATCTTGGAAGTTTTTTTGAGTAATTTCACTATTGAAATATGGTATCGATATGTAGAGAAATTATTGAATACTTATAATATTAAATATTAATTATGTTCTAATTTAACGAAGTCACACTGTAAAAAGAAGAAATAATATTATTAATATTCAATACCAAGTTATTTTGAAAACAATTTCATTCAATACCTTTGAACTGATATAAGCATTACCCCGTTTTCAATGAATTCATTTGAAATCGTTTAATACTACGATTCACAATTAAATTTACTAAGTAGAGAATGAAGGCTTTTATATTAAAATTTCTACCTACCTCAAATCATACTTGTCTTTGAAGTGCGATACAATATCTTTATTTTCAAAAAGATATCTCAGTTATATATTTAGAGATTATGTTGTTTATTTAGCGAAGCTTTTCCAATATCAAAAGACCTTGGTTACATAATATTTTGTTCAAAAAGATCGACAATGATTTACAATATTTTTTTCACTGTTACTACTTCAGACTTACCGCATGTACATCAATCATCAATGTGTGTGTTTATAATAATAAAGTTTTTTGTTTCTATCAACAAAATTCAATCCATATAATATTTAGAGGTTTACAGTGAAGGGCACAAAAACATACCAACCCAATTTAAGTAAAACACAATAAATATAATATTGTAGTTTAATAATTAATAGCCAGATTAGTTTCACACGCTTCAAAAGGACATCATTAATTGGAGCATACCATGATAACACATAATATATTTAAATTAATAAATGTTAAAGGAAAAATTATTTATTGAAGATATTAGGAACAATAATTTATTAAAATTCTAAGAAGTTTTTCGTTGAAAAATGAATCGATTAGTCTTAACTTGCATTTCAGAAAACACTAGTTTATATTACTTGTTAGTATTTATATAAGTATACATATTAAGTTAGTATAAACAAAGCGGCACTCGTGGTGCAGTGCGTTTGGCGTTGGCCTTTTTTCCGGGAGCTCCGGGTTCGATCCGGTGATGTCAAAGTCACAATGTGATTTTCTGTTACTAAAAACACTATTAAATCACAAACTACCTGTCATTATAATAATATATTATAATGAAAAAAGCTGAATAAGTAGAACATATTGTGTTTAATTTTGAATAAAATAATTGTTTTTAACTAAGAATATACACTTATTAATACATACCATAAATGATAAATTAAAAAAAAAAACTTTGCAACCTATGTAAAGGCTCCATCGCATATATTCTATACACAAGGCTGATATCGTCAGCTATTGATGGTAGTTTATCATATTTATGTATTGATATATTATAATTTTATTGTTACAATAAGTTAGCCGTCTAAACTGTCAAAAGTTTCACTTTTACTCTAAAAATGTACACACCCACGAGCATGGCCTCCACATCCTGAAGTGGGCTAGGATCTTTGGCGGGCCCTAGTCCCCTGTTGAATATTGATATACAATTAATAATTGTGTCGTACAACCATATAATATTTAATAATAATATTATTGAAGAAAATAGCGCCGCAGGCTACTTTTTTTTCTAGTGAAGCAAATTTGTGATGTGTGCTTATCTCAGTTATCTGGTCGACTCGCCTCGCCGGGCCCTCAAGCTAGGGCCCTGTCAGCCCCCCTTTGTGGGGGCTATGCCCAATAGTATTAAAACATAGCACTTATTGTAACAATTATAATGTCCCAATACATAAAAATGACAAACTACCTTCGATAGTCGCCGATAGCAGCCGATAGTAGCCTTGTGTACAGAATAGATATGAAACTGCACGTAACCATTGATAGAATAATGTAATGCGTTTATTTAAATAGTTCTATACACTATTTATTTCTTTTTTTTGTTAATTGTAACATCAAATGACGTAGTTGTTAGAAGTAATTTACATGAATCAAATACGGACAAGTAGACTTTACAGATTTTTAATAACAGGTATATTTCTTATTTTTTCCTAAATTAAGTTGAGGTAATGACCTAATAAGTTTGGTAAGTGGCTGACATTTTTATCTCTCGAAAAAAAAATGTCACGAAACCCCATCTTGAGTCAGGTTACATGTACATTATACGTACAACATTTCACCGTAGCACAGTTTGCCGTATTGGAAAGAGATGACCGTACACTATATGAAGCGACTAGTTTCAAAAGCCCCTAAAACGGTTTACATAAAATTTTGAGTTAGATATATATTTAGAGATAAGTTTTTGTCCACTATATGTTGGACAAAGTTATAGTTTCAAAAAAGGTCTAAAACCCTCAATATTTATTATCAAAAATTAGGCTTAATTTCAAAACCCCCTAAAACAGTTTTCATATGAATTTCAAATCCCCCTAAAATGAATAAGCCAATCAGCGGCTGCTCTGATGGTCATGTGATACGGATTTCAATATGTCTGCCTGAACAAAATTAAAGTGACGTCGTGTTGATCGCTCTGTAGGTTAATAGTATTTTTCGATATTTATAATGAATGTTAAACTGATTAATGTGTTGAAACGTAAGCCCAGTGAGTCAAGGAAGCGTTTAGAAAGAAAATAAATATGGGACATCAATATCGATCGCCAAAAACGGCAAGTGAATATTGACAATAGTCAATAGTCATACTGTCCCTATTGTTGATTATAAAATTACTTGATTTAAAATAATTACAGTTTACCATTGAAAACGTTAAATATGTACCTATTGACTAAATAATTTTTTCACATATGTTATTAATTATCAGGACCGGTTTTACCAACTTATTATTTTCTATACAAATTTAAAAAAATGCATAATAACAAAATATAAAGTAAGGACAGCCACTAACTAGAATATAAATAATTATATGTATACTATACCTATACCATTTATCCGATTACGATAAAACTTTGGTGAGTTATTGTGTGCACATCTGCCAAGGTTTCTGAATTAAAAAAATCATCTTCTCCTTCTTCATCATTCTATTTTATTTTATTCGTATGGTTCCTATACTATTCATCCAATCGCAATGAAACTTTCGACAGTTGTTGTGCGCACACCCGCAAAGATTTTTGAATTAGTAAAACCATCTTCTTCTTCTTTTATTCTATCTTCTTCTATTCGTATGCATTGCTATACCATTCATCCAATTGCGATGAAACTTTCGTCAATTGCTGTGCTCACACCCGAGAAGGTTTATGAATTAGTTTAACCATCTTCTTCTTCTTCTATTCTATCTTCTTCTATTCGTATGCATTGCTATACCATTCATCCGATTGCGATGAAACTTTCGTCAGTTGCTGTGCTCACACCCGCAAAGGTTTCTGAATGATAGTTGTACTAATTCAGAAACCTTAACGGGTGCGCGCACGATAACTGACGAAAGTTTCTTCGCAATCGGATGAATGGTATAGGAACCATACGAATAAAAGATGATAGAACGAAGAAGAAGAAGATGATTGTACTCATTCAGAAACCTTTGCGGGTGTGCGCACACCAACTGACGAAAGTTTCATTGCAATCGGATGAATGGTATAAGAACGCAGACAAATAGAAGAAGAAGAAGAATATGGTTTTTCTAATTGAAACACCTTTGTGAGTGTGCGCACAATAACCGACGAAAGTTTCATCACAATCGAATGAATGGTATAGGAACCATACGAATAAAATAAGATAAAATGATGAAGAAGAAGAAGATGATGATGATTTTTCTAATTTAGAAACCTTTGCGGGTGTGCGCATAATAGCTGATGAAAGTTTCATCGCAATCGGATGAATGGTATAGGAATCATATGAATAAAATAAGATAGAATGAAGAAGAAGAAGATAAAATATTTTTTTTCCAATTCAAAAACTTTTGCGGGTGTGCACATTATAACTATAATACCCATAATCGCAATGGGATGAATGGTATAGGAACGCATGCGGGACAAACAAACATTCATTTTTATATATAAGTATAGATTACTGTTCTGTTTCATTATTATTTGTAATATTTTTAATTATATAATATGTATGTACGCAATAGTAAATTCTATATCGTTTACATAATTTATATTGTTAATTTTAGTTACCTGCTTCGAATAAATATTTTTTTAATTTGTACAAAACATATTTATTTTTTCTCCAAGAAATATAACCACAGGACGCCTTTTGCAATTTTCTCATGCGCCCCTGCATGAATTACCCCCTAAAATCATACATGTTAATTTAAAAAGCTCCTAAAACGGTAGTTGAGTTTCAAAGTCCTCTAAAATGAAAATCATTTGATTTTTAATATATTCTCTCAGTAAAATATGCAAAAAGTGAGTAAGAGATACTAAATATTATACTCTTTATAGTGTATAAATCAAATAATTAATACATAAAGTTCACGCATTCAATAGATATGACTTTTTCTCATTTTTCTCAGAACTGTCAAAAGTCGTTTTAGGGGCTTTTGAAACTAGACGCTTCATATGGTCTCCAATTTTATTAGATTCAATATGATCATTAATTCAATTTTCATAGATAATTTTAGCAAAATTCATGAATTCAAGAATAAAATCCTAACCTAACCAAACAAATTAATAATCTAGTATATCGGCTATTTTCAAAATTTGTTTGCTGCTTGCTTCTCGTAAAGTGTAAACAGACAAGAACCGTGTTTTATTTAGACATTAATTTTATGTCAGTACTATACGATCCAAAGGGTTGGACGGTCTTTAATAGACGGCCTTATATTTCCGATACAAAATTTCACGGCGAACTGCATATGTGCAAGTTTCCGGATACGCTTGAGTCAGCCAGGGCTCACACAGGATTGTAGACCCGATGCACAAAAAATAATATGAATAATGAACTTGTATTTTACTTAATTCATTCAACAATTTATAACTTAATAAAAATATTTGATATCACTGTATTGATGTTTCTGTAAGCGTTCATTGATTGGCAAAAATCCAGGATATATGAAAGTAGTTTAATTCGTTGAGCATGAAGTAATCGTTGATATATCCAATTGTATGGACTTGGGGCAGTGGGGATAGGATCCAACCAGTATTATTGAATTTCATTGATGGATATACGCATTGCGCATACGTTAAACACCCGCTAGACAAATAATAGTATGTGGCTGTCATTGGAATCCCAAATCTCAATTATAATATTATTTCATGATATCTCACTCGATTATAAGTTTCCGCGAAAGACCGAATTGCCGTTATACATATTTATTATATTGCATCGATTGTACCCTTGTAGTTATTTGAATCAGTAAATAAATTCTCACCTCCTCCATCATCACGAACAAGTAGTACTACAACACCTATCTACAATACCTACACCAATACTTATCCTCTATCGATTCAAAGAATACCACATGTGTCCAAGAATCCTACAAGTATAATAACAAAAAACAGATAATTCCCCATTTTTACCCATATTTGTCATTAAACATAATAATTATTATTATATATAGTAATTATTATGATATATAGTAATTATATCAAACGTGTTTAGGAAAAAGGGCGTAACCCTCACAGAACAAATTTTACATGAAAGACAAAAAACGATTTTTTAATGATTTTAGTTCAATATTAAAAAAAATAGACACAGACATTGGGTGCAAAATGATTGATGATTTGGTTTAATATATTTTCGATCTAATATTAATTAAAGAAATTATTACAGAAAAATCATTAAAATTGAGAGTAAATGCTTTTTTCCTTAAATCAAAACTTAATTAAAGCTCAGTTAAAACCTGAATTTAGATAATAATTCGGTATTTGCGGCTTATTACCTTTTTACAGAACGTGTATTTAGTTGTATACATTGTTAATATCTAATAAAATCAATCTTCAAAAAATCGAGGGTTACAGCCTTTTTCCTAAACACAGTCGAATGTATATATTATGTTCACATCCTGGGGAGGTTTTTATCACAATATGTCTGATTCTAATAAGATCATAATATGGACCTCCACAGAGAAGCGGTTTGTATTAACAAACTTTGTTTTTACGGAAAATGGGTGTTAAGCCACTTGTTCAATCTATTAGGTCCATACTCTGACGCGTATTTAAGTTAAAAAACAATATGTATAATTGCCAAACCCAGGATTCGTACCTAGGACCGACGTTATAGGCCGAAGCTTAAGATTATTTTCAGATTATTAGTACCAACTATAGTAAATTGTATAAGTACATTTTGTGATTCACGGCTTCAAATCCTGGAATGGAATCCTGGGTTTGGAAAAATTTACATTTCAATTTACACTCAAAAATATCTGTTCTGTGTGCCATCTATTAATACTGACAACCTAATACGTTTAGAAACTGATAATTTATTGGTTTGCCCCTTCTTTCAATGAAGGAACATCATATAAATAAAAATTAGCATTTAACTAGTGGTCAGAATAGCGTATCGACAGCGTGCGCGTTTGCTAATTAAATGTTCTATGAATTAATCCCTCCCGCTATCTTTGATTTGTACTGTTTGTCTAGTAAATCATGATGGTTTTAATCGATCAGTATGATTGACTCTGTCGATAATTTTCTTATAGTGCATAAGATTTGCCTTTCATTATGCAGCTCCGGGTTTGATCCCGGTGAGGTCCAATATATTTATATGATTTTCTTAAAGTCTGGGTGTCTGTGATTGCTTCATTTCTATTAAAAAATACACTACTGTTTAGTTTTACAATACTACTGTAATTGGGCCTATTAGCCTGCTGTAGTGTTAAAAATAGTATGTGAAAAATTGACAACATTAAATTGGATTCGAACCCGTGACCGACGATTTAAGAAGCGGGAATTTTGACACACGTTTATGGATGGCTACCGTCATTTGTCTCTGCTATAATAAATAATAATAATAAGATAAAATGGAGACTTTTAATGCTAAATATATAAGTACTAATAACTTACTTTAAACTGTTACTAAAAGTAATAAGTTTTAGTAACAAGACAATGATAGTAGAAGTAATTAATGAGAATAATGGAAGCTAAATACCATCTGGTATCTTGTTATCGTAAATGTATACTTAATTTAATATGAAACTTATTCAAAACTTTCTACATTTATCTGATTGAACGTGTTTCTACCTTACAAGTATAATAGTACAATATGTATTATGTAAGAATACAGAGATTTTTTATTTAAAGTTTGCTGATAATAATTATAATAAAATATATCACATTTGTTTATAGATGACTATGGTGGGTGATAAACCTCATTAGTTATAAACAATCTTAGAAGATGTGATAGTCTATCTGTTGGCTATCCACGTATTCCATCGGAAACATGTTGGATTTTAATGAAGACAGTAACCAAGACGTTGATTGGAAAACTTTAAGCACATTTCTTGCACAAAGACAACATCAGAAGTAAAACTTAGGTAATCATTTATGAGAATTTATTAAGATTAATTTATTAAGGTAGTACATTGGAAACATGTTAGGAAAACGAAACTATTATAAAACTTGGGAGTAGTTAAGCTTTTTACTACATACACAGAGTAAAAAAAAGCGTACACACAAAAAGCTTTATTTGTTTTAGTCTTCTAAAACCAAATACATTTTACGGCCAAGCGATTCCATTTGACATTTTCTTTTAACGCCATCGAGGTTTTCCGAGACAACAACGGATGTACCGCTTATTTTATTTTCCAACCACTCTTACCCAGGTTTCCAGTTATTACCACTTCCGCTTGGGAAAACCAACTCACTGCGCCATTTGACCGGATATCGACACATTATTCTGTTATCGATTAAATTTTAATTTATTAAGGTATTTACTCACATAAATAATATCGTATTAGATAGCATCAAAAATTTGACGGAAATACGTAGTTAAGTTTAGTATATATCAATTTTTATTTATTTTTAAATGATAGTGAATAAAAAAGTTATTTTAAATATTCAAATGGATCATTCCAACATAATATTCCAAAAAGCTTAGTATTAATCTATTATAAAGTTTTCATAATAAAAAAGATTGATTTAACACATTTTATAAATGAGAATTACAAATTTATAATAATAGGAATAGGTTTAAATAATTTACTATTATAGTTGCATAATTAAGAAAGTGTAAATTAACACAATACAATTTATCATTTGAAAGAAATAGAAAAGTAAAATAAAATAAACATTTAAAATTATAAAAGACACCGTAAGTGAGTATTTAATTTAAAAATTGTGGTTACTAATACTGTTTGTGTGGCTGAAATTAGGTATTGAAGATGTTAATAAACGAACGAATACTATTAATACGATTACTACTAATTCACCATGTTTCACCAATTTTTATTATCGCAATTAATTTCCACCCTTTGTTATATAGAGGAAATAGCAATGTGATATGTGACTCGATAATTTTAGATGTTGAAAAATCGATTAAAGCCAATTTGGATTTTTGTTTTAAAACTTTTACTTGGCTTTATGTTGAGATTTGTTTTTACGATGAATTTATAGGTCACTTTAAAGGGAATGGGACGATTTGGCACCGCGAACTGGCCTCCGCCGATTGGCCTCCGGTAATTGGCCGCCAGTACAATCGGACGCCGGCCCAATTGGACGCCGACCCAATTCGACGCCGACCCAATTGGCCTCCGGGAGAATTGGACGCCGCACAATTGAATTAAATGCGCAAAGGAATAGACGTACGTTACGATTTATTGGAGTAAATAAGCAAGTCAGTTTAATATGCTTCTATCTTCTCAGTAGTTGTATCTTATACATTTCGCGCTTGACACATTTTTAATATAGATTGAGAATAATCATTATGCCTTATTATGTTTATTAAAAGAAAATAATTCTTCCCTCGCTAAAACTTAAAGATGTGCATAATCAATTAATTTATTTTCTATACATGGCTACTTATTTATATTTACAACAAATATTAAAAATAATGTTAGATGTTAGAATGAAAATTACATTATATTTCAGCGTTTTATCGACTTAATATAATAATAAAGCTTAAACATGTATATTATTATAAACAAGTATAAATGTTTCAGTAGTTTGATTCCCGAAATCCCGAAGGCCGAAATCCCGAAGGCCGAAATCCCGAAAGCCGAAATCCCGAATACCGAAATCCCGAAAAATAAAAAAAATACAAACATCAATAATTGCGCAATTTTTGCAAGAGACACAAAAACCCATTTTTTGTGGAAATATAAAAAAAATGTAAAATACAAGCATCAATAATTGCGCAATCGTGAGCGCAATATTTTCAGGATAGACCATTTTGTAGAACGAATGGATTTTGTGTCTCTTGCAAAAATTGCGCAATTCACGATTGCGCAACTATTGATGCTTGTATTTTACATTTTTTTTATATTTCCACAAAAAATGGGTTTTTGTGTCTCTTGCAAAAATTGCGCAATTATTGATGTTTGTATTTTTTTTATTTTTCGGGATTTAGGTATTCGGGATTTCGGCTTTCGGGATTTCGGCCTTCGGGATTTCGGCCTTCGGGATTTCGGGAATCAAACTACTGAAACATTTATACTTGTTTATAATAATATACATGTTTAAGCTTTATTATTATATTAAGTCGATAAAACGCTGAAATATAATGTAATTTTCATTCTAACATCTAACATTATTTTTAATATTTGTTGTAAATATAAATAAGTAGCCATGTATAGAAAATAAATTAATTGATTATGCACATCTTTAAGTTTTAGCGAGGGAAGAATTATTTTCTTTTAATAAACATCATAAGGCATAATAATTATTCTCAATCTATATTAAAAATGTGTCAAGCGCATAATGTATAAGGTACAATTACTGAGAAGATAAAAGCATATTAAACTGACTTGCTTATTTACTCCAACAAATCTTAACGTACGTCTATTCCTTTGCGCACATAATTCAACTGTGCGGCGTCCAATCCTCTCGGAGGCCAATTGGGTCGGCGTCGAATTGGGTCGGCGTCGAATTGGGCCGGCGTCCGATTGTACCGGCGGCCAATTACCGGAGGCCAATCGGCGGAGGCCAGTTCGCGGTGCCAAATCGTCCTAGACCCCACTTTAAAATGATAGATGAAAACATCAGTGTAATCTGGATAGTTGTAGAGGTTACCGGTTTTTTATAAAAAAATCTATATATAATTTCAATGCTTTTGGAGATAATATTAATACAGCAAGAGATTCTAATAAAATATCATTATGTATATTCACTTTAATTTATTTTTCGTATGTTACAATAAAAAATAAAGTTGTTAATATTTTACGTGACATAATATACAAAATATGCTTTTTAGATAATGAAATATTCCCAAATATATTTCGGAATATTAAATTTCCTTCCGTTTTTCCTAATATTCCCTTGACGAAAATCTTCTTATTTGCTCGTAATATTTGTAAAATATAAGCATTAGTACATCAAAGAGTTTGAACTATATTTAGACAAAATATAGAACATCATTTATTAGGTATTATTAACATTTTGTTGATTCCCGAACGATTTTTCGTGTTTGAATTTGTAACTATCGCACTAAATATAATTCTCAACATAAGCATATTTTTTTCAAATACAAAATAAAATTTAGATGCGTATCTTGTATATTTGATTTGAGATTTTATGTAATTTTTCATCAAAATCGATTTCCCAAACATTTTTGGAATTTCACTCTTTTTAGAACATTTATTATTTATATTATTATCAGCCTGCAACTTCCATGACGTGATTAAAAAACCTTTTTAAAATGCGATGGTTATTCTTATATAAGCAAAATGTATCACTAGCCAAACCATATAAATCATAAATGTGATATTTGATGTGTTTATATAAAATTATTCCTACATGTGAAATCGAGAGGTATCAATTTATTTTTGTGGGCCCATTTCAACATGCTAGAGTTCACTTAGACCTTTTATTAATACCCTCTTATCATATCCTTACCTTCCAGTGCCCTCTTCAGTCTTTATTAAGGAAAGGGAGGGAGGGGTACCATTCACTTTTTGAATCACTGAAATAAATGAATATTTTCATAAAATAAAACTTTTTATAATGCAAGACCTTGGGAAAAATCAATTTCAAAATACAAGTGTAATGCTTGCTACAATCAATAAAACTATAATGCAATCTACAGTTAATTTGATTATTAAGATCAGGAATATTTTGATTATTAAGATCAGGAATATTTTTAGCCCGACTTTCATATTGTATTAGGGTTTCATCATAATAGAGGAAGTTTTTGAGACCAAACATTATCACCAGGTGAAGAAAATTATATTATTTTTTTACATAGTTCTTTATAGCAATATATATCATTTGTATAACGTTATCTTCTTCATTGTCCGTGATTGATTCACTGCTGGATGAAGATCTACTCGGAATTCGACTCCGAGACCTATAACGTTATATTGTAACCGTTCGGCCATCGTAGACGTATTAATTATGTTTATTGAAATAAAACAGTTACATTATTACACGTTAGTTGAAATATCTCTAAACTTCTTCGATTTAACAAATGAAAACCTATTAGTAGTTAGTAAGTATCATTAAAATATTTTAAAGTAGGTAAGAAATACTTTCTTGTCACGAAATTTTGGTATTTAAAAGAATTTATGTGGAAATCCAGAAATAAAATTAATTTCAAAATGCTGCCGAAGAGTAATAAAATTACTTAGTAATTTCCAAAAGGCTCTGGTAAACGATGTCTATTTTTCTTTACAAGCAAGCTAACATTACCGCTAAAATAATTTGAATTTAACAACTGTCTATAACATTAGTAAAAACGATACCTACTCCCTTTTACTCTGTTTGCCTGTTGATTTTGTCTTTGAATATTTTAATTGCTGCAGATGCATCGCTTTGAATGGTATGTATTTATTAGTATCGGTGGATTTGTTTTTAATTTTTGCTTATCAAACAAAAAATATAGAAACATTCATTTAGATAATAAAACCATTGTACAATATGTATAAATGTGTAATAAATCTTAGATAATCTCAAAATTTTGTACAGTAATATTTATAGAAAAATCAAGAAAACCCAAAAGGTAGTTCGCCATCCACAGCAAACTAGAACAGTCAGATCATTATAATAGTAGATAGTAATTATTGTATATTCACTGTGGATTGACAATATGAATAAGAATTAATCACTTCATTTGCATGTTTGTATGATTCTATGTTAAAAACAAAAGATATTTTCTTGGAAACTTTATCTCAGTATATATTATTTATTTATTATACCACACATATAACGATATAACCATTGCATTTGGTTGTTTGGATAGTATATTCTTCAAAAGTGACCTCCCAGTATGCCTTAAGTTTACGTACGCATAGGATACTATATAACTATGGCGATCGACGAGGCCTGTGAGAGCAAGCATTGTCAGCAAAATCCTTGATATAGGAATCATTGCGAAAACATTATTTAATTATTTTTGTATACGTTTGTTACTCAGTGAGAAAACCTGGACGAAAAATAAATAATTTAGTACATACATTTTTAGCATAAAAATCCACACAAATCTAATAACCAATTATTGTAAATAAGAACTTTGGCCTCAGTAATATTATTAAATATTAATATTTATTATATTAAAATGCATTTCACCGAAGGCAAGGGATGCTCAGTGTCAGCTCATACTCTGCTCATTACATCATCAACATAATCACACGCACACTTTTTACCCCCAAATAACCCTTAATTATTAAAGATAAATCTAGAAAAAGGTGCAAATTGGACATAACGCGGAAAGACCATAAAAAAAACTAATGGTTATAAAAGCAGATAAGAGTACGTGATGCGATAGATGTCGCTATAAAGATGAAATGGACAATGGATAAACAAATGCGGTCATACAGTGGTGCCCAAGGGGCACCAAACGACCACAGGAATGTCTTAAAATCCACCGGATATACAAACTCATAAAGTTTGGTGGATGTACGTAGCAGCAAAGAATCAGAGACTGGAAAAGAGTAGAGGGAGTTATGGGGATGCCTTCTCCCATCAGTGGATCGATTCCAGCTGATGGTGGTGATGATTTTCCTTTTTCTTTCACCCTGTCACGATCCAGCATTAGGGCAAAGGGCAAGCACAAGTTCGCGCTACTTCCCTTGGTCCATCACCAACTCTCGCGCTTCCCGCCCTGCTAGATCTGCAGCGTGTAGATTGCTTGTGTAGTACTGCTATAGGGTGGGAGAGGCTTAGCCACGGTAATGAAACCCTTGAGGCTGTGCCACAGGAGTACGAAGTGTCGCACTCTCTGGCGGCAACCATAACACGTCATGTCCAAGCCACGTAAAGCGTCTCTTCGTAATTACCTCAATAACCGAAGGCTGCTGTGTCCGCTCACAAACTTGAGTGTTTGTAACGCGGTCGTAGCAATGTACCTCTAAGATTCAGCAGAGACATCGATTCTCAAAGCTCGAAAGCCTAGACCTTTGAAGCTTAGTAAGATGCCATGATGATGCGATGCACGCGTTGAACAAACGACATTTGGTCCTCACAGAATACAGCCTTGACCTTTATGCGACTCCAATTTAGCTGAATGCATCCCCATCATACCCATGCGATTCCAAGAATATTGGAAATACCACAATAATTGGCAACCGTGGCACCTAAAAAACGTATGGGTCTTTATCTGAATGCGACTAAGACCAAATCCATGTGCTGTGCTGCATACATTGATGCCGACATTCCTCTGCGGGTTTCCGGTCTGCCCGTCGAGCTGGTGTCCAGAATGATGATGATACACCATTATAATATTAACAGTAAAATTTAATCAGTATTTGCGTAATTAATCCATTTCATCGATGCTGTATAAATTAGTTTATAGTCCATTATTGATTAGATACTGAAAAAGAAAATATATTTAAAGAATATTAAATTAGGGGAAATTGCACAGCTATGTTCAACCGTAAACTCCAATAATTGCGCATCTAATCATCTTTTAAGGTTTCATAAAAAAATGTTATATGGTAACAAACGAATATAAATGAATGTATTAACTTATCGAATAAATAACTCGTTTAAAGCTATGAAAATATTGTGAATATTAAAATAACAATATCAAGGTGTGGCTTTCATTTCATTTATATAGATTTTGTGTATTTAATTGGACGCACGTCTTGCAAAACCTCAATAAATAGAAAAATATCAAATATTTTAAAAACAATGTACTTATCTTTATAATGAGAATATTATTTTGTTCATTAAAATGTTTTAAAGGGAGATTTAATCTTTAATAATAATATATTGATGCTTGGATAAAAAAAAGATCAAAATTCATGGAATAAATTAAAAATACAAAAACAATATTTTTATTCAATTCACTTATGTTTTATAGCCCACTTACACATCCTTGGATTTACTGCTGGCAGTACGCATTATCGCGACACTAATAATAAATGGAAAATGTAAATATTTACAAATGTTTACTGCCACGTGCTGACCAAGGCCTGACCAAAACCAAACCATAAGTGTGAGTGAGAAAGCATTCGGTACTCTTATATCTCCTCAATATGCGTTAGCAGGGGGGGGCAAACTTTTTGGATGGAGGGCCAAATTCAAGAATTCAAAATGAGCGACGGGCCGCAAGTAAAATACCATTTTTAGATACTTATACACTATTTATTATCACGAAAAATAAACATTACAAAAAAAATAATGAGAAGAATGAAACTGTTGTACATTTTTTAACATTTTTTTTAATTCAGGTGTTAATTTTGTAGTTGATATTCTCAAAACTGCTTGTAAATGGGCATCGGACATATTTGATCGTAAAGAATTTTTATTCAGGTTCATGATCGAAAATGTTTGTTCACATATATAGGTTGATCCAAAAATAACGAACATTTGTCTTGCATAATCTTTAAGTTGGTCGAATTTGTCTGAATTAAGGGCATTGAAATTTGGAGATTTCTTCACGACAATGCAATTCTCTTAAATCAGTGTCACTGCAGATCAATAATCTCAAGTTGTAGCTCTGTCGGCACACTATCAATATCTATTAAAATCGATGTTCAACGTAGAAAATAGTTACATAGTATGAGACGAGACACAAGGAAGACGTACTGAGATAATACATTTACGAAACAACAAATTCTTCAAATTTTAATCTATTGTCAATATTTTTTAAAAAATATATAAAAAAGTTATTGGTGGTAATCGTACAAAATTCATGATGGCGGGCCGCAAAAAAATACCCGGTGGGCCACATGCGGCCCGCGGGCCGCAGTTTGCCCCCCGCTGCGTTAGAGTAAGATAGAGTTTCTACGACTGAATTAAATATTTTTGGTTAACGTCACTGAAAAATATTGATTTGAATTACTACAATATAATGTTTTGTGGTAATTATTTGCAATTAATTTAGTAAAAAAAATATGTTTAACTATGTTGTGTTTAAATTTGGTAGCCGTATTAAGAAACAGCATGATGGTATAACGCTTATCTCTTTATATTATTACTCTGAGGTTCTGACAGTATAAAGAACTGCCCTGCACTGGGCGTGTTGCGCTGCCTACATACGGTTATTTTCGTGCAAGTTGCAACACTGACATGCATGGATCAAAAAAGTTTAGCGGCTTCTAAATTTTTACGCGATGATAATATGTGGCCATGCACGGTAGAGCAATCCTAGCGACCATGGCGGTAAACTATACGAACTACATCACACAAAACATGCATTCAAAAAATGAGAATGGTGCGACGATCAGAATTTTTGTGTATTCATGGACGTGTACAGTCGCTATTACAGAATTTTAGTCCAAGTTGTTGAAATTTTTGATAAAATTTGATGATTTTAAATGAAATTTAAAAGATATGTGAATGCAAATGGAAAAAAGAGCTATTATGCCTGAAATCACTATTTTTATGGAAAACCAAAAGACTCTGTACTTGTAGGATTTCTTAGTGAAATTTTCTGATTCAGTGACAATGGATATTTTTCTTATTGAGATATACTTTATGGTTATTTTTGCATATTCGACTTATTTTATTTTATTTTTCTCTCGGGCAGGTATTTAATATTTAATTTATTTATGCAAATATATTTTTTTAATAATATCATATAATTTAATATAATAAAATCTTATAAAGCCTTATGGCTTTGCATGAGAAAATAATTGTAAATCTAGGCGTCCTCGATAGAGGTTATAACATCTAGCTTATGTGTTATATGTCTGATATTGGAAACCATAAAGCATATCAATACTAAAGGAAACCCCCTAAGGGTAGCCGGGGAAAATAGGCTAGAGAAAATTTAATAAGCAATGCTTCACAAATTGCTTCAACAAAAACATGCAATTACGTAGACTTATATTAATATAATATTATCATTACATTTATTATTGTTATTAAAATCAAATTTTCTGAATCAATCAATTACGTTATATATTCGTAACCTAATATTTTTCTCTAATTAAATATTTTTATATTAATGGAATAATAAAAATTAGCCAGGATTGTTGCATTAGTGAACTTAATGATTTTGTCCTGAAACTAACGTTTTTGTTTATTTATTTATTTTATTCAAGAAAAGAACATTGTGGGCATAATAAATGAAAATCCAAGACGTTGATAACATGAGATTTACATTATAACAAAAATAATACCCTCACAGAGAGAAGAAGAAAAAATAAATAAACATAAACAATTTTATACAGTAAAATAAAATTTCAGAAACAAAATATATATAACATCACTGAAAATGTCTATATCTTTGGTGAGTGTATTGACTAAGCTTAAATCCCTTTTAATGGTGCCGATGCATCGTGGCTGCTAGCATTTCGGTAATTGACAGGCACATGCAAGTTCAATTTTTTTAGGACGCCAGGATTAAAAACCATCCATCGCAACAACAGGCAAAATATTTTAATAGCAAAAGTAGTGACCTATGAGATTCAATAGAGTCAAAAGAAAGCATGCCCTCTGGAATAGCAGTCGGGAAATAATCGTTTATCGAATTATTATTGAAAGAAAATAAATGTCTTAAAATAAAGACATCGAAGAGGTGTCAAAATTGTAGTCGTTTAGTGCTCCTGAGTATCAATAACTTTATAATTATATTTGTCCAACGTTCATTTCCATTTCATCAGCTTGGGGACTGATATTATCACATTAGTATTACAATAATTCTTGTATGTGTTGTAAACACTAGTAAGTGGCCTTTTGGTGTTAATTAGATTTAATTTCCCTTTAGGTATGTTAACGTGATAGAATATAGTGGATTTGCTGTCAGGCTTTATGAGCTTGGTTTTATCATACGTGCAACATAATTATATGGCGAAGTAATACAGAATGCCCACCACATCCTCTGGGAATGTCATAAAATGTGTACGGAAACTAAAGAATTTAGACAGCTGTTGGGTCCATCAGGCCATCCAATCTGGTCGCCACAAACGGCAGTTTTATTGCTTTTATAAAAATTACGGCACCATTTTAAGAACGTAAAAATCTTGTTACTTAAATTTTTCGGTAGTTTTATAATATTCTATCCCTTAAAACTGAAATTCTGGAAGTCACATATTATTCAATATTTTGCAGGAGAGCAGTTTTAACCAAATATCTCTACAAATGAAACTTTTCAGATATTCTCGATTATTTTGCTGAATTTGTAAATTGTAAAGGCCATTAGAGGTTATTTTTTTTAATTAATTCATAATTGTGGAAATTACTGGACATCAGCACTATGTGGTCTAAAGTGTCTATTGTGTAATTAATATACTATGGACTTCGGTTAAGATATATTATCTATTATCGATATCTGTATACAAAAAATGAGAATGAGAGACAGAGTAAACAAGATGAACACCAGAACAATTATAATTCCATCTCATCAAAACGAAAATATAATATTAGTTATTTAGAATATAGTTTTATATTACCTGAAAAGGACAACTCGGTTCATTTTCTCTGTGTGAATACTTAGTTCAAACCCAGTTAGAGCACACTTGAATGAGCAGCGACCTCAGTTTTGGGTAGGTTACATCTAAATGTAGATTCTCGTGATACATCCGATTAATACGGGTGTGGTGAATGATGGATATGGTACGATGAGGCATTTTCAATGTTACAACATGACATAGGTAAACAATGCTTGTTGGTATCTATCAGTTGTCTCGATAAACTTGTCGTGTTATTCTGTCATTGGTGAGTTTTTAACAGCTAATTAAATCTTGAATAATCTTTGGCACTGAAGTGAAACGATATTAAATTACGCAACAAAGTTTAATCTTTTGTCAATGACTTCAGTAAGTACCTACTGTGTTTGACAACCAGTTTGAAAATTTAAATACTTATCAAATATGGGTTCATTTAATCCATGTAGAGACTTCGGCTCATCGCTAACCCAACTTACAGCAGCGATGCCCAATTTAAAACTCAGGGCATTCATATAATTGAGCTGCTTTACAGCTATCGATTGAAAGAAAACTTTCACAGTGTAATACTGGATAACAATTAGTGACACGCGGATATTTTATCTTTCAGCAACCATTCAAGATTATTCGTTTCATAACAAACTTTAATTATTTACAAATAAACTCATTAACTGCTGACTAGATAATGATTTTTTAATTATCACCTTTAAAATGCACGTTAATTACATCGATCGGCAGCCTGGTCATTACGCGCCAGGTGCGTCTTCAGCGTCCAAAGTATTAAAAGAAGATGACAACGATCAAACTTATAACAATTTTTATTTTAATACCAATGCTGTCTCTGAAGTAGTGTTGCCAAATTTCGTTGACAAAAACATGGCAGACAGGCAGGACATAACAGGCAGGGTATGAAAACAAGTTAGATTTTGTAAATTTACTTATTCTACCAAGACGAAGTCAATATTTTTCTTTCGTGTATCGAAAAAAGAGCAAAAATCGAAAAAAATGTCAATACGTGTAAAAAATACACATTTTAGTAGAAATATATTTCAAAATTGGCAACAACTACCTATATTTTATCAACTGCGTTCAAGTTTTGTCATGTTTCATGGACAGACATAGAGAAATAAAGAACATATATTTTAGATGAATAATAGTTAAATTATTATTTTCTATACGCGGAGATTATGAATATTATACAAAAACATTAAATCGTTTCATTGCACTTTATTTCTCATTAAAATAGGTATCGACCTACCTGCATTAAGTATCTGATAGTCAGACATTTGATGCGCATGAAAAATAAAAAAACTAAATAACTAGCTTTTTTTCAACACATTTAAAACTATTGGAGAAATCAAAAAACGCTAGTAAAAATGCCACAAGCTAGGTCCGTTTTTTGCAAGCTAGATGCCTATCAAAAAATGTTACTTTAGTAACGCAGCTCTGAAGCAGTGGAACACGGGTTTATATCCCATGGCTGGATGAAGACACAACGGCTAATATCTAGTTCTAATAACAAATCCGTTAATACAATCGCTACTCCATAAAAGCCCATATTTTCTATTTTGGGGTGTAGCCAATTATAAATGAGTATTTTTGGCATGAGTAATACTTTGCCATGTGACAACTAAAACAGTACTTACGCACTGCACTTACTTACCCACTTACGCACATCTCAATTTTATAACTTCACTCCCTCAATCTAACATACTATCCCATATGAGTGGATGTTGTAATTTCTGTATTTTAATATTGTACCTATACAAAGTATATGTATTGATATAGAGAGGTATATGTCAGAGGATTTGTTTTGAGTCAATCAAAACGACAAATTCAGGAAAATTGAATATTTGGTTTATTTTAATTTTCACATAAAATATTACATATTACAGAACATGACAGTTTTATAAACATAAGTGAAAGTTTGTCTATTAGTATATTGTCAAAATGGCACAGGGCTTTTGTTGCTAGGGGTTAAATACAATTTATTTACTATAAGCACCAACTTTCATCTGGTTTATTTAGTTTTTAATATTGGTGTGTATGTATACTTGGCTGAAAGTTGACGTATTAAGTTGTGATGCACCTAGAAATTCAAGAGATAATAATTGCCGACTGACTATTATTTTTTTCTTCAAGCCGCGTAGGTGAAACTAAAATAATGGTTGTTTTTTTGTCATGCTGAAATATTAATAATTATTAGCTGTGTTGTGTCCGAAAACGATACATATGCCAGGATTACATATGATCACGACATCTTAATAATATCAATTATGGACAATTTGGTACCATTTAAAAAGTATACTGGGTCATAATATGGAGGACGAAATAGTTCCGATCCCCCCTTATATTCATCACTTTCAACTCTCGATTCCGCTGTGTTTCGGTAGAGTTTCAGTACACTCGCACAAAATAACATACCAGAGCAAGTCAAGATTCTTTTTTATTTTCTATAAATTCTTTCTTTAAGCAACAAGGTGCATGGTTGCTACATCAGTCTCGTCCAGCTTTGTTTTGGTACACGGAAGTGTCGCACTAAAAAACTTTTCATTCTGACTCGTTTATAACGTCATGGAAGACAGCCATGCAAAAATTTTAATTGCATTATTATACACGATAGGTAACTCAAATCATTGATCTAGCATTCATCGATCGTTTGGTTTCGAAGTGACGGTAAATATCATATTTTCTTCTTTATTCTATCAATTTCACGATTTTTGATGAGAAATTTAGGCGTTTGTTACAGAAATACACATATGTATAATAAAAATAGCTTAGAAATTTCCGGGGATAAGGAAATAAAATAAAAACTAATAATATACATTAAATTAAGAGAGTGTTGTAAAATGGCTACTTTTATATTTTATTTTCTTATTATTCCTGTATAACACATTAGTAAGCTAATAATGAAGGTATACCATTAAAAGATAAAACAGGCTAAAGGTAGCTTTTGTACGCAAAGAGGTTGAACATAAAGTATGCTTAATCACAGATCCACGTTAATTAGCAGAGAATATTGTCGACCATCTTTTGTTTCGGCCTAAATTTTCATCTTATGAGATTATACTGAACATTAACCCGTTCCTTTATTTTCATATCATTTTCAATTGTTCTATTTTAGTTTATACTATTGTCTATGCAAAAAAGGATCCAAAACTGCTAATAATCATGCTATATTATTATAGTTATTGCAGAATACGTTAATAACATCTACTTACACGAGATTAAGAATTACAATTTTATAAACTGTGCTTAGGTAAATTACTATAATTAAATATAATGTTTTTATTATATTTATTAAGGTAAACTATTAGATATTGAAATTCATAAATCTCCATCTGATTCGTTTTATATGAGATTGTGTTTGCGAAATCATGAATGTAATAAGTCCAACATATTATACTATTACGATCAAGATTCTTTTTGTAATCAAATACAATACTTTTTGACTTTTATACTGAAACTGCCATCGATGCGGATAACATTTATTTGTCAATAATATTAAAAAATATTATATCTATAGTATACAAATATATAGCAATCATACCACTCAGGATTACAGGTATGACACACTTCAATATCTATGTTTTGTTGTTAAAACAAACCAGAGTGGAGGAAGTGATTATTAGCAATTTTCTCAGTCATAACCTAGATCAACATTGTCTATTATGATTTATTTAAATTGATACAATGACTTTTGTAATATTGTATTGAACTCATTTGTAAAAATAGCAAGGACGATCCATAACTCGCCACCACTCATCTCAAGTCCAACACTCGAGTCATTACTCCACTCGAGTCCGTCACTCGAAGCAGCCACTCCTGACTCATCATTCGATACAGTCACCCGCTTAACAGTAGATTGGTAGTCATCGCAAGCAGATCACGGCTCGGTCTGAGCACTAGCTTACCGCGATCACTCTACACCGTTAATCTTTACTCTGACCATTGTAACTCTCCGTACTCTACATAAAGATAATAAACATCTACATTCATCCACACCACCACTGCTTTCATCACTCACTACCTTCTCCCTCTTGATATCCAAAAAATGTAAACTAAAATCTGCAATGATTTTCTGTTAGAGTTTTTCGTCACGTTTGGTTTTTGCATACCTTATTTTTTATACGAAGACACTAATAATAATTCAACACACAGTTACGTAAGATACATGGGGGCGGTCCAATTCACCTAACGGTAGGTTTTCAAACAATGTTCTTCAAACAAACTTGAATCTGAAAAATGTCTTGATTTTTTCATTAATTAAATTAAATATACTAAATAATATTAAGAGTCGTCGACATACTTTAACGAATTAATCATTGCATTCGTGTATCATCGTTGTTATGAGCATCTTAAAAAGAGAAATAGGTACGTGTTTTGGTGGTCTTAAAAGTAAACATGGGAAGGTGAAGCAGTGTGAAAGATATCTAGGTCACATTCTGAGATTATTCCTTCTGAATTTCGAAATCACAAAAATCTTTTACTCAGACATCATTTTGTAATGGACGCAAAATTGTTTCAAAGTACTGTATTATGTTCACTGAAACAAATCGTTATTAATATGTTGAATATGCTAGAAAATTATATTTAAATATACCTAGCTTATTTTAAAAATAATCGTTTGGGAACAGGCATTTATTTATTACCAGAGCATCCTGAATTGGCACCGTACCAACGTCAAAACAGACATTGCAAGTTTTGTATAATGGGGATAATTATCTAGCCCGAATAATAAGAAGCCATCTGCTGAAGTCCAAAGGTTTCCTAAAAGTTTGCGGCTAGTTACGAAGTATGAAGAACATTGCACGTACTACTTATAAACAAATCGTTATAATAATCGCTGCATTCATTTTAATAGGACATAATTTCCATAGATATTTCAAACATATTATCTTATTAAGTTGGTGGTAAGTTAGTTGGTGAAACTTATGTATTGCATATAGGGTCTATTATTATACACCTTACGAAATAGGTATTTTAATATAGAAGTATCGTTAAGTTATTTAGTAAGCTTCGTTTTCTTAATCAAAAAATTGGGATCTGAGATGGGAAAAACTTAAAATAAAAAACTAAACTCATATATTGACAAATCCAATATAGTCATACATATAATATTTAAAACTACTCAATTGTTTTATTATTATCAAATTGTACCAATTAAATTGGCGTAATGCATGTCCAAATCCACCATCAAAAATCCTGTAATAAAAAATATTTATTTAACTCGTAATCACAATATAATATTACAATGTACTCGTATTTCTGAAACAAAATTATTGAAAGATGCTAGACCAGTGAGTTCTATTTTAAAGAAATTTTATCTTATCTTCGACACAATTTTAGATATCGATATCATATTATGTAAAATTTGTGCCAACAATGTAGTCTCAAAACTGTGGAAGTTTCATCAATATTGGACTAATAATTTATGAGTTATAATATAACAATCAAGTAAATATATATTATATCAAAATCCAACAAAAAACAACACTTTGTGGTCAGATAAACATGGTTAAAACGCTGATCAAAATGCAAATTGAATATAACTTTCAGTATAATGTCGCAACTTACATGTCAGAGAAATTCACTAATAATTTAATTAATTCTTACGTTTGTTTAATGTTATAACACTCTGTTATTCATCACATATGAAATAATGTTGTAAATTTTATGTGACACGTATTTAATGAAAGCTGTCATTGAATTAATATAATATTGTAAATTATATGAGGGTTAGGTACATCAAAAGACATGACGTGAGGAATGGATAGTTGGTAAACTTAGTAAATAAAATTATTCATTATTACATACTGTACATTGAGAAAATTTTAAGTTCAGTACTAGTACTCTCACTATTATGTAAAGTAAGTTCGCTAGGAAATAAGAAAGGGATGCATGCTATTTTTTAACCAAAATTTAATTGTAATGGTCAATAGCCTCGGGCCTTGTCAGCATTATTTCGATAATGTAATAATTAGCAAGTCATTTAATTATCGCATAACCGTCCCATCTACAGTCAGCATTTCTACACGCGCGATATTCTTCGATTAGGTTCGACAGCCTCGGGCTTGGTCATCGAAACGCTCGAAGTTACAATAATGTAGAGGCCAGAGATTTCCCAAATCGTAAACTATATCAACAATGACGCTCGAAATTTTACCGACTATTCATGTATTTAAATAGTCGGTCATCATTGATGAATCGTAGTATCACTCTTGAGCTCATTCAGTTCAGTAGTCTTAGTACCTACCAATGTTAATTTCAGTCTAATCAGTGTGTCAGTCTCTGGATTACTCTGCACAGCATTTCATCCACTGAGCCTTGGAACTCGGACGAGTAACGTAATTCTTATAACATAACTCGTACCGACTGTTTACGCTGGAATAAAAACTCATTCCTCCATTCATCGGAGCAACCACCAATCTGATAAGTACACACGCACGTTCTTTCTCGATAGTTTTACGCTGATTCCAACATGTCTCAACGTGTGTACCATCTGGCTCGATGGTTTTTTGTTCGACATCGAACAAATTGCGCTATCCGAAAAAAATTGAAGGTCTGTAATTATTGCGCGAGTGATTTTGAGCGAGGAAGTGAGGACGCACCGGCAAGGCTAGTGTGGCCTCGCTCTCACTCGTGGTAAAAGTAGTGGCGGTGCGACGGTGGCCTCACAGCGTCGTGTGTCGAGTTGCTCGACTGTGTGGATGCAACGACGAGCATGCTTCCAAGTCAACATTCTCGATCGAGCAAAACCGTCGAGAAAGAACGTGCGTGGGTACTAGACTTGAGCTTTACCTCTACTCCGGGTCATTCTCTAAACTAAACGGTCTCACCCCCTCTACAACGAGACTGCCAAAGATGGATTGATTTTTTCAAAGAGATTTTACACTAAAGCCTCGATGACATTGAGCTACTTTACAAGCTGGTTGTTGGCGAATTTACAATCTGCTTGTAAACTCGCCCAGTGTCATCAGATCAGTCAGTCAAGCAGATTGTAAACAATCTACCAAGAAAATTTGAAAGCCGGTCAACTTTACACGCTACAAGCTGGCGTGTGGGCCTATTACGTCTGCGCAGTAAAGCGATAGTAGCGACATCCCGGTAAAAAAACGAACTACTCAATACGTCCTGTCAAAATAGTACCAAAAATGACGGTTTCATCTCGCTAGCTTGTTGGCTTCTAAGAAAGTGGAAAGTTTTTTGTGTCATCATCACAATCGCACTAGCTGACTCGCCCGCTTTAAAATTGGCCAACAAGCAGCTTGTAAAGTAGTTCAATGTCATTGAGGCTTTAGCTTATGGTAACTAAACAAAGATAGATAGCTGCCGTGTCAGCCAGCAATCCTGCTACAAAAAAAAAATAGTTACATGATATCTTAGACGTATTTCCTTTAAGGAATAATAATTGTCATTAAAATAGAGATAACAGGATTTAAAGATAATCAACGAATTAAATTAGTAATAGTTATAATTTCATAGTAAAAGTTGTAATTGTGGCCCAACGGGCATTGAAAAATTAAAGACTATGCGATATTACCAGTAAATAGAGAATTACTCAGCTTATATGAAGAATGTATTAGGTATCAACAATGCCCATTGAATTTTTGCAATAGACGTTAAGATAATTATTAAACTACAATAAAATATTATAACTACCGAACAACGCGTTTAAAATATAACATAACCTCAAAAGTTGACAGATGACAGGATGATTGTTTTGTATAATATAACCATATAGACATTCCTCATTTTTCCTAGTTTTGGACTGACATTCCCCCTTCTTACCCTTACTTGGAAAATTTGAAAGTGAAATATCTCGTGAGTCAACGCATTAATGTTATGTACACTTTTGGCATAATATACTTCGCAAAATTTGCTACCAGATGATATTCAAATCTCAATTTTACAAATTTGATGACATTCCTGTTTCTTCCCGTATAACCTTAAAATCTACCCACACAAATTTAAAAAATGAATAATATTATTCTGATTTGTAGTTTTTTTTTTTTTGTTTTTAGAAAAAGATTTAAAAGCCTACATACACGGTTATAGTTGAATTTAGGGTATATTTGGAACTCTAAACATTTTCTAAGTTTTGTAGGGTAGATCTAAGGTACTAAAGTATGGCTATATACTTAATATCAAACGATGTCACTTCCAGTAAATACTAAAAATGTATAGTATTAATATATATATTATATATTTTTCTAATATAATAAAAGACAGAGCATAATTAATTATTAATTATAATTATTAATTTAAATAAAACGCAATTTTATCAAACTAAAACTAGTACGATAAAATTGGGTTTTATTTAAAATATTAATACAATTAATTTCTTCCATGAATTGACAGTTACCACTATTACCCCATATTCTTTATGGTCACATGTAATTTGTACGTATGCAATTCATCGTGTACGTATGCAATTATTCGTCCGCCGCAGTACGTGAAACACGATTTCGTATAACATTTTATCAAATGACGAGTTCTTCGTTAAACATTTCACGGTGGAATACATTTGTACGTATCTTACAAAATGCGGCGATAGTTTGCAAATAATATTGTTCCAATTAGATTAACTCTAACCTAACCTAACCTAGTAAAGACATCTCCACATATTGTAGAAAACTCGTCATTTGATTAAATGTTACACGAACTCATGTTTCACGTACTGCGGCGCACGAATAAGTGTCCTGCGGTTAAGTGTTTACATACAAATTTCCGGATATGATTTTTTATTATTGACACAGGACACGTGGGCATTAAAAATGCTTAATTATTATTCGATTGAGCTTTTTCTAGTACCTATGTGTGTTTTTTATTTGTGTGTATTTCTTGATAATCATAAAACATCCTTATAATCTAAAATCGTACATTGCTCACCTTCAGTTAGGGCAAACCTATATCATATCCTCATTGGCTGACAACTACTCCATTCTAATCAATCGAATAATCATTGGCTGCATACAGTCTAATACTGATGGCCGACCAATTAATTTCTTTGAATGCTTTACAAACTGTCGAAAAATTATGTAGGATATCCTTTACGGTAAATTAAAGGTGATTTTCAAAATAGTTTCCTCGTGAAAACATTTTCTCGCATTGGTCATTTAAAAATGTTAAGCTTAGGTTTGGTCGTGGTAGATTTTTGGGTTTCCACCATGTGTCCTTCTTCCTTCTTTCCGCGACGTTTCGGGCTTATTGCAGAGGACATCATCAAGAGATGATCATCATTATGATTATCATTATCATCTCTTGATAATGGCCTCTGCAACGAGCCCGAAACGCCGAGGAAAGAAGGACACACGGTGGAAACTCAAAAATCTACTACGATAAAAAATAAACTGTGAAAGCCTGTTAAATAAGTTTGATTTTTTTTAAATTATTTTCGAAATTTATGTTAATAAAATTAATTATAATTAGATTAGATTTTTGAATTTATAAAATTTCAATTATTAATAACATATGTTATTTTACGCAAGTTGTTTTATTTGTATTGAAAAAAATATGTTGTAAATGAATGAAAATTTATTCAATTCATTACTAAAAGCAATACAAATTGGGTGTACGCAATTCAATTAAAAAGGTATTCCCAAGTAATTTATTAAGGAAAAACATTTGCAAACATTACGTAAAAAGGTGTTTTCGGTACCGACCAAAACAACATTTCTAACTGATTTATTAAAATACTAGAATTGGCAATAAACAGAACAGAATTAAAGAAAAAACTAATTAATCTGTAATGATAAATTAATATTGTATGTCTAGTTGTTCTCAATATATATATATATAGGTATATATCTGTATCTGAAAGCTAGTGGATCGTATGTCCAAACAGAACACTTTAAAGAAATCACAATTTTAGCCGTATTATGCCTATGGACTTTTGGTTATTAGGTTTAAAGAATTTTTTGTTTATATTATGAATAAAATAAAAAAAATAGCTCTCGCTCTGAGATATAATATGATACTTTGACTTGATCGCAAATACACGATGAATGTGGAATTTGTTTATGTTTTCCGCACACAGCGTCGACGTAACATTGTTGGTAAAAAAAGTTTGCAGTCGCATAAAACGTATTTGAAAGCACGCATCATTAATGTCGTTTGTGTGCAGATAAAAATGCACTACTGCGCCGCATAGAGTCCATACTATTTTACAATATCCCGGGAACTTTTAAATCTAGTACACACTATTGTCGCGTCACCCCAGGGGCCTGTCAGTGTTAGGTCACAAGATAGTAAAAAAGTCAAATATGAGTGATCGTTATGAAATGATATTTTTAGGTTACGAAAGATTCTTCTAAAAATTGGAACACCGTGTTTGTGTAAATTTAAATTTCTAAATGAAAATTAATGTACTCAATATTTTCACCTTCTTTTGTCTTAAATGCCAGTAGAAATTTGTTGTTTTATTGTCGAATGTACAATGGCGTTTATCTGTTTTGACAGGAGATCGCGTCGCGTACCTAACTGTTGCGGTTGTGTGCGCGAAAGAGACAAAATTACGAGTATTTTTAAGACCATGCTGATGCTTGGATGTTTGGCGGAGAGAAAGCTTATTAATGGATACAAAAATAAATGAATACAACGATACAGATGACTTGATCTTATAATCGCGGGTTCAGATGTACCTACTGAAGAGATTGTCTAGTTATATCAATGAACGGGCTGGCGATGTACCGACATGTAATATAACCGAGGGCTAGACTCGAGTGAAATGACGGTTGACTGTGTCGAGTGACTGGACTCGAGATGAGTAAGGAGGCGAAAGATGGACTCGAGGTGAGTGACGAGTTATGAATCGTCCTTGCTATTTATACAAAATATGCAGTTCATATAATATTACAAGAGACATTGTCGCAATAAATAAAATCATATCAGACTATATTGATCTACGTTATGATTGCAGAAATGCTGATAATTACTTCTGCTTTTGTTTTGACAACAAAACATAATATATATTACACTGTGCCACCCTTGTAATGATGAGTGGTATGATTGCTACATATCACTCGAGCATAACAGGCGCATCATATTATCCTATTTTTTTTCAATACCACCGTAGTAGTATAGTATTAGTAAGACAGTTCTGTAGTTGTAGAAGTGAAATAGTCACAAAAACACCCCGGCTTTGAGAAAATCAAATATATATAAATTGTAATCTCACCGGGAATCTAACTCGGAGTCAAAGGACTTGAAGTTAATACTTTATGCATTGCACTACGAGGGATTAGGTTAGATAGAGTAATAGGGGAAATGTATCCGCAGCTCAACTTATTAGTGTTTCATGAAATGAGAGTTTCTAAAACTGACAATAAAAGGAAAATTCACATATGAAAAATAATAAATCAGAACGTTAAATGTTTTTAAACTAAGAAAAAATAGAAAAATCTTTGGCTATGGTATGGAAGGTACGATTGAAATCTCAAAATAAATTAAATAAAAATTTATATTATAATATTATAATACTGTGTAGCTACGGAGTATTTTGGAAAAAGTGCCTATTAGAAATTAATGACCTACTTTGTTTTCAACTGATAAATAAAGAAAAATAAATTTTAAGATTATTTTCATAAGTTAGTTGTCAGTATCAAAAGCGATTTTTATAAAATATTTGAGATATTTAACTTCATAAAATTTACTATTATTAATTTTCGTTTTTCATTACCTCGATTTACATTGATTAATTTACAAAACCGATCATATTTCAATTGACGAAAAGACGTAGTTAGTAAAAATAATTCATATTGAAAAGTGAACGATGTTAGTTTGAGTCCCACTAGTGACTAGATCAAACTTTTTAAGGGTTAAAATTATGTATTTTCTATAATGTGCCAATGATTCTTAAATTTCGTGTATATTCAGTAATAAATAAAACAAAATATATATTGACCTAACATAAATTAATATGTTTCCACTGTAGTACTCGTAGTGGGGATTATTATATTTAATTATTATATTAAGTAAATTAATAAAAGAAATATTTTTTTTATATTTGGTCACCATGGCATCGTGACAATTATTATTCCTAGTAATTTAATTTATGAAGTACAATAATTAATATATGAAGAAATAAATGAAATGCGGAAAATACAATTCAAAGGAAATACGGAGTCTATATTGTACCAAACAAAAATAGCTCTTATAAATTGCTTCTTATTTACAAACGTAAACAAGATGAAAGCGATATTTCCATAAAAATATAATAACTTAAGTCGCTTAAGACTAATAAGTATTGTAATATTTCATCGAAATTACTATTAACAACTTTTTAAGGAATCCATTATGATGTTTTATTTTATCAGAATATAATATTATGGGGTATTGAGATATACAGTAAATCAAGTTCAAAAAAAACTTTTTTGTATCAACCCAAGAGCTAGGTACAATAATGTGTCCATAAATAAGCCAAACATATTTAAAAAATCTTAACATATTCTTATCGAAATTTATATTCTCTATATAAATGACTATTTTTTGCATATCGCCGCGTGTGCAGATGTACCGACAAATAAGCTAATGTTACATGTTTGAAGTTTTTTTTTTTTTTAAATATTTTCTTATAAATTACAATCACAGAAAGTGCATAGGTAATCTATATATTTTTTCTTTCTCCCATCAGTGGCGTAGTTCTATTTACTTTTATGTTATATAAGTATCTCCTATATATTATTATCCTAAGAGATTTTGGAAAATACGTCAACTTTTTTATTTAAACACCGTTTTGTTGATTATTAAAGGAATTCACTTCAATTTTTAGAGTCCCGAATCTACTTCCATTTGAATCGGACACAATCTGATAAAACTCGACACAATCACAGATACTATCGTTTTTAAATCGCGTTTTATATCCGTCACCATACATTTTCGCATCTTGCCTTTCGTCTACCGCAAATCGATTATAATGTCGTTTAATACTTTTTATATAATCAATATTGCAAAATATCTAAATTAATATTCCACAAATCTATTCAAATCTGTAAGTAGCACATTGGCGCACTATTGAGTTTTAACTAGAAATAAATACATCTTTCCTCACTAATTACTACGAAAATATAATCTAAAACTACTTCACTGCCACTTATCTGTCAAACTGAAATATGATTGATTTTCAATTGTTTTCTTTCGCTTATTTAGTTGACGTGTCAGAATATTTTCAAATTTAGAATTTGTGAAAATCCTAGAAAACATCGAACAGTAATGTGACATTTCAAATAGCATAGATATTTATTGCAATATTATATGTGTATTCATTGCCAATAATAATAATAATGGAGAATTTTAATAATGATAATGGAGAATTTTAATTGACTTTAATATTACGCTATCCATGATAATAAATATGATTAATGATAATAATTTCAGATACCTTGATTATCCTGATATATTATGTAATATTATTCTTTTTACATTTAGATAGATAGGTAAATGAATTTCGTGTCACGTTTATTACGAATAATATTTAATTCGCGATGTTATTAATAATTATTAAATTGCAATGATGTTTCTTCTTATTAATATTGTAAAAATGACATTATGTATCATTTATTCTTTATTATCCGTAACATCGCTTATATCTTTTCGGTTATTGGCAAATCTCTATATATATAAAAATCTCGTGTCACGATGTTTGTGGTCGAACTCCTCCGAAATGGCTCGACCGATTTTTATGATTTTTTTAAATCTATATTTGTTAGGTATGAGAATAGGTCAACAAGTATATTTCATACCGCTAGGTGACTAGGGTATCTCTATCCAGAAAATTTTTCTTTTATTTTTTTGAAAATTTTTTTTTTGTATTTTTTTTATTATTTGGCATTAAAAAATACTTATAACTCCAAATTTTCACCTTCCTACCCCTACCCTCCCATTTTTAAATCGTGATTATACTATTTTTGTATGAACAAATTTAACCGTCGTTCGTATTTCAAACAGAACGAAATTATTTATTTTATTGAATGACAGATGGCGCTACACCCGAGAAGAATCCAAGAGAAGCGTCGCGTCATTTTGACATTTCATTAGGCATATCACAACGCAGTGCGTGCAAAATTTTGTACGATTTATTTTAATTTATCTATCCAGCAAGACGCAAGGGGGGCCATTTGGGCCGTCGAACGAATAAAGCAACAAACATGCGAAATAGTAGAGCAGAAAAAACAGACGAACAAATCCAACAAGATAACAAAAATGTGCGTGTAAGCATGTCGTAATTGCGTGCATCTCAATCACAAGAGGCACGAGCTGAAAGAAATCAACAACGACAATTGGAACGGAGCCAAGCGCGCCGGTTCGTAGTTAACACACGCAGAGAAAATGACCGACAACGCCAACAAGTACATCGAACATTTACATCCGCTTCGTTCCTTCGTCTCGCATTCGAGTACGAGCCAGATATTGAATATTCCGCTCATCCGAAAGTGCTGATTGGTGCTATGGACAAAGAATGTCCCCATTGTCATGCGCTCAAATTCAAACATGAGTCAGCCGGGATGTGTTGCGCATCAGGAAAAGTGCAACTACCAGAAATTGAGATACCACCAGAACCATTGAACGGCTTGCTCATCGGCACGGTTCCAGATTCAAACCTGTTCCTGAAGTCCATTCGCACATTCAATTCATGCTTCCAAATGACTTCGTTCGGAGCAACAGAAATAGTTCACAATACTGCGGCAAATGGTCAACAATTCCATTCTACGTTCAAAATCAAAGGCCAAGTATACCACAAAGTAGGCTCATTGCTGCCAATGCCAAACGAACCACATACATTTTTACAAATCTACTTCATGTGCGGTGAGGACATCAATCATGTGGATGCATGTTGCGGCTACAATAGCCTCAATTCGCCTAATGCCAGGCGCATCGTCGGCAAACTGGACGCCCTGTTGAATGAGCACAATGAATTATTGAAATTCTTCAAAGCACACATGCACGAATTGCAAAGTGACAATCACGCTATTGTCATCAATCCTGATAAAACACCAGCTGGAGAGCACGTGCGTCGATTCAATGTGCCTGTTGTTGACGACATTGCTGGAATCATGGTTGGCGACCGCACATCGACGCGAGAAATCGTGATTCGAAGAAGAAACAATAATCTGGAGTTCATCGCTGACACACACCATTCATACGACGCTCTCCAATATCCGCTAATTTTCTGGAAGGGACAAGACGGATATTGCATAAACATTAAATAACGAGATCCTGTCACAGGTAATTCATTCATTATGAACATCATTATTCATTTTGAATTGAGAAAATGAATGGTTGATGTTTTTTTATTTTTATCGGCGGTAATCGTCTACAGCGCTCTATTCCGCTTTCTGTCATAGATCCCATCCCCACACACTTACGATACATTCGTTATTTTATATTTAACAACCAAAATATTTACTAGAAATAATTTATATGGCAGAACAACGTTTGCCGGGTCAGCTAGTAATATTATAATAGTAGTCAATTGTTACTATTTTATACCATAATGAGGTAGGTACTATATGTAAGTAGCTACTACTTTTCCATTTTTGTACGTGAAAAAATAATATCATTTTTATTTCCTCACCCAGATAATTTCTTAAATAATAAATTAAGCATGTTGGAATTTATTCAGTAATATTGTTAAGAACCTACTTATTGAAAAATAAAATACCATTTTTGCTCCGAAGCAAAGTATATGGGCACACCCCTTCAGGGTGGTTATTACCAGTATGTATCTTAAAAGACATTATGAGAAATAGATTTTACATTTTTTCAATCTAATGGAATCTTCCCCATTGGATAAATAAAACGTATTGTAACGCAATAATCTAAATGTATGAATAATTAGACTATCCTGCTGCGGCGATGGGTGGAGGTAGGGTGGATCCACCATAGATAGTACAGACTAAGCTTTGTCATTTTTTTATACGTATTTGTTTACATTGAAATAAGAATACAATTTACAGATGTTGTCAATTAGTTTTTAAAATTCAATTAAACCCTGAGAAAACCAAGCCATAATACGCATCTGTCTACAAAATATTTAAAAACATCATTTTGGATTTTTAAAACTCATTCGCTGTCGTATTACTCATTCGTATTTAATTACTAGTATTAATTACCACATTTAAATAACATGCTAATTATATATAATGGCCATCTAATACGGACACAACAGTTGTGCCGTCAGCGCTGTAAGGATATTAACTCATTTATCCTACCATGTCCAATCCTAATAGGATTATATGGGCCTCCACAGAGTAGAGGTTTGTATTAACAGATTTTTGTTTATATTTCGAGAAATGGATGTCAGCCACTTGCTCAACCTATTAGGTCCATATCCTGACTCACGCACGATTTGAAAAACAATATGTATCCTTGCCACACCCAGGATTTGAACTTGGGACCCACGGCGCTATAGCCTAATGCTTAAACCGCACGGCCACCGTGGGCGTAACTCATTTACGGGGTGTTTTACGTGGGCGAAGTCAATGCGGAGCGGAGCGGCGCGCGCAACTCAAACATATAACCGTGTGTGAAAATGTTTGTAGACAGTCTTTTTTTCGTTATACGTTTGAGTTGCGAGCGCCGCTCCGCTCCGCGCCGACTTCGCCCACGTAGGTGTACGTCTTGAGTGGCAGCGTTCGGCGCAGCGTTGAGCGTTTTGCGCAACTCAAACGTATAACCGTGTGTGAAAATGTTCGTAGACAATGTCTTTTTTTGGTTATACGTTTGAGTTGCACACAACACTAAGACGTTGCGTTAGTGCTAACACCGCGACTGGCGCGCTTGGAGTACTTTGCCATTAGATATAATTAACGTGTTATTGAAATGTAGTAATTAAAAGGTATTTAAAAGTTCAGCAGTGATTGTGTTAATAGATAGAAGAATATTTTTAACTACTACTGTTTGGTTTAGGCAGGGTTTAATGAATTATAAAAAAACTAACCAACAACATGTGTAATATGTATTCTTAGTTCAACGAAAACAAATAAGTATGAATGAAAAAGTGCAATATATAAACTTATTATATTCTATTAAAATATCATTGGTAGGAATCGGCGATTGCCAGCTGTTCCGCTAGGCCTATCAGCCTGAGGTGGTGTCAGACGATATTGTGAAAGCCAGACTCCAGAATAAACTACGCATATGACCCCAAATTTATGTTGGCAGTGACGACTTGCAAATCGTAAAACTGACAAATCAGCGAAATGTCAAACTGTCTGAAGTGAATGAAATTCCACCCCGTAAGGAAAACTATGGTGCCGTCTATGCATACTTCACAATTATACCAACACCACCAAGCCGTCTGCAAGACCTAGCGAGACAGACTGGCGAGAGCCAGCTGGCTCAGCTAGTAATTATTATTGTTTTTGTTATCATTTTTTACTATAACGATTTATTTATATGAAAAAAATTGAGTTCTACCAAGTTATTAGTAGGTCAGTTTTTATATTATTTTCTTTTTATAATTTTAGGATCTATTTATAGATTGCCATTCCTACTCTTAAACTTTAATCCTTATTATCTCAGATTAAAATTTGGTGAACTTGATCCAATGTAGAGCTGAACAATTGCCGACTCAATAAAGATGGCGCTGGTTGAACCCATAGATAACATGCTGAACCCTTCTCTTCGTACTTATTTGTGCATGGGATTATATTATTAAAAAAACCTTATCATAAAATTTCAACAAGTGTATATTATTATTTCAGTTATGAGTGAATAATACTAATAATAATATCAAATTTCATAAAAATAATAAAGTGTCGGTGAAAATGCAAATTAAATTAAATTAAAACAATTAATACAAGTGAACAAAAAAATTACCATGGTGGGGCTATTGCTTCTAGCTGCGACATTCTCAGGTAAGAATATATTTTTACTTCTTATTAGAATTACGTGATTAGGATTTAATACTCACTTGAAATTATTTTTTTCATTATAATGAGTTTTGCAAATAGTAATAGTGGATGATACATCTTTATTTGTTTTTAATGACGTGAATAAACTACCCCGGGCACTCACATTATGTTGTTGGTGGCAGGCACCTTCTTCACTCCTCGTACCAGCTCTATCTCTTGAGATTAACTCTTCATTTTTGTATCAGACTGTAAAGTGCTAAGGTTGCTTGCCTAGTAAATAGCAGCAAATCTAACTCAATTAAATGCTAGCTGCATCAAAGTTATTGTCACCAAATTTACACAACCCCGCACGGGCTTACGGTAGTGGTGCACAATCTATTAGATAGAAAAACCGCTGTGGGTGCATTTGTGTTAAAAAAATGATAATTATTATACTACACTAGACATATTATATTATATATTTTTTAAATTTAATAGTTACACGGCGTACATGCCGAGGGTTGTGCATTACTGGTTTAGGGTCATGTTATGTAGCACTGCTTTATGGTCAGGAAAGAGACGGAAACCGTAGTTTAAAGAAATCGGCGCAAACATGTTTACTATGGAATGGGATAAACAACTCAATCAGTGTCAGCATATTGATCGGCGATATTAAATAACTAAACGCAATTATAAATTCCTTAATATCTCTTACATGTAGTGTAAAATTATGGCAAACTAAGTAAATAGCTGACTGCAATTATAATTTCCGCAATATCCATTTTTCCACATAGTCAGTCTGGTCAGCCATATCCAATGACGTAAACTCCATAAAGAGTTAGTAGCTGACTCAATTATAATAATTATTTCCTTAATATTATTTCGATTGTGAGTACGTCAATAAATAGCGGATCATAATAAATTATTCATTGGACATGTCACTCGAATATAAGTTCGCGGCCTGTTAGTGTCTCAGTCTCTGTATTGCTCCGCAAAACATCTCATTCTACCGAGACTCGGACCTTGGAACAGTATCATAAGTATTGTAACATAATTACTGTAACATACTCTTATATGTACTGACTGCTTATGCTGGAAATAAAACTCGCTCCTCCATCCATCGGAGTAACCACCGTCCTATCCAGCACCGAAGTAGATTCCCACAGTGTTTTACCTTTACTGTACATATATAATATGTTTTATTATATACGCGATAATTAACTTTATTCATTGCTAGTTTGTATTTAGTATTGGTAAGTGTGCCTGGGATGAAAAAATGGATTCAAATGGAATAGTACTGTGAGAACCAACAACTTAAGCCTTGTCAGCATATAGGAGCTGACCTCAATTATTTACTTAATATTCATCTATACTCAGCGCAGTATTCAATTATCATAATATACGTCAATAAAATAGCCAACCTTAATCTATCGATTAATTAATTGAATTAATTACGCAGTCTCTCACCGTGCATCAGACAGAGTATTCTCTCGCCAAGTTTCAGCTTACACTGTTTAACTGCTGCACATAACCCATATCAATAATTGTACATTATTTATTCAGTTATACAGTCACAAAGAACTATTTAATCGAAGAACAACTTCCATAGTTTAACCTTGACTCCTAAATCCCAAAGTACAAAACCTAAATTTTATTTATCATAATACAAATAAAATGTTCTGTCAATAACAATCTCAAAATTAATTGAGTCCGCATCGCTTGGTTATAATTTTTTTAATATTAACTTAATTATTGTCCTCTTACAAGTACAATATTATTAGTTCTGAGAATTGCATTACTACTAGATAGATTTTCGATACGTCTTACCTCTCGGGAACAAACTTAAATTGATTTTGCTGGAGGAAATACTGAGTATAGCTAAACTCTCGCGGGGAGAATTTTCTTTACCTGTCAGGTTTTTCACTAGAAATACTATTATTAAAGATATTCTTCGTTTCCAAGAAGTAAAAGTTTTCTTGGAAAAATACATCTTACTATATCTTAGGAAATAATTTGTCACACAGTGTCAATTGGTAGAAGTTTCTCAGATCTGTTTTTAACATACAATTGAATTTAAGCATAATACGCTATGACAGATATTAAAATTTTTGGGAGATTCTGACATCGGTTAGTAATTAAGGTAAATTAAATTCGCTTACTTTCAAAAGCGGCTTAAACAGTTTCATGCAACATTGAGATAAATTGAAATAACATAATAGTATTATATCTTTCACTGCCATTTTAGCCGATTTCGAAACATAGATTAAAATATAGAATTAATAAAAGATTATACTTAGATTACAATTAATATTGACGTATTTAGCTGAGTTTTTAAATTAGAACTCTGGCCATACTATCGTAGACAAATTTAATATATTTATCAAAATATATATCTAACTAAATCGTTTTAGCCGCTTTCGAAAGTAAGCTCTTCTATTACTACTTTGATATAAAATACAAAAATCTATTTCGAATACAATTAACGCAGTTTAGAAAGCGCTTTAGTGAAAATTGTAAGAACTAGTTAATTTCGACATAATTAAAAAGGATACACGTGGCTTAGCGGTAACAGCACATGGGAGCGGGGTTTTCAAAAAGATTTTTTCTAGTTGTTACATATTTCTAACATGTGTTTAATATTTTGAACGTTCAATAAAGAACTTTACATTATTATCTTGTAAATATTTCGTCGAATGAGCTGTATTAGTAGTTTCAAAAACAAACACAGCTTATTAGACAATTAGGAGAAATGATTTTCAAAGCATATTGATTTTTGCAAGAGAAGATTTACCATATCATTCATAATAATATAAAGTATTTGTTGCGAACATAACCAAAATACGATTAAATTGAAATTAAGCTCTTTGTGGAAAACAATTCCTAAAATATGTAATTATGTTTTTCATTTCAGCTTCTTAATTTAAACATAATACTGTTTTAAAAATAAAACCTAATAAGTTATATTATAATAAAACGTAATAAGAAAAAAATGGGCACATAAAGTCAGTTGAAATGACAGTTAAAAAATGTAAAGTACAGATAAATATAGCGTTATTATACGTACCTACTCATAGATTATGGTTATTTCTTTACTTCTTTGGATATAAGAAAAAAGCAGTGAGTCGAAACATGGCAATAGTTTTACAATGTTTATTACTTCTCGAATCCCACACCATTATTAAATATAAAATGTACGTAAGTGAAATTATTTGATAAGTTAAAGGAAAAGCAAAGTGACAAGAGCAAAGAAGACCGTTATGTACGTAGCACTCTATTAGTTTTGTTTGCTAGTGATTTTTAAAATGCTCATGTAAATTTTGTGTAAATTATGCAATTTACCACACGTTATGCATTTATATAAAAATATATGAATTTTGAAAATAAATAAAAAGTCATGATTGGGCCAATTATAGTCGCCCTCATCCCTATATTTCTCTCCTACCTCAAATATTCATCACTGTCGCAAGTCCAGGTGCAACTTAATTACGGGTCGTCAGTCGAGCGTTATTGAATAACATTCAGTTACCTCAAGTTACCTCAAGACAACGGGCGTGTTTAGGCTTGTCACAGCTAGACCGTCGCGAGTAATTCAAAGCGCATACAGACTGATTAAAAACAATTATTTCGCGCCCTATAGAGGTTACGGATAGTTCTCTCGACAAACATTCTCCCGCGGATTCATTCGTAGCTATTCAAACGCGATCGAAGATATAATTTATTGCGGATACAACACTCGCGGCAGGTTTGAATAAGATCTTGTTTACAACATGGACTTAGTACTAATCAATAATATTTACTACTCGCACTAATACCAATACTTGGTGACAACAGTATCGAAGGGTGACTTTTGGAAATAGGTAGGCTGTGGAGATCTGAGAAAAAGAGCGCACATGTCAGGTATACTTACGAGAAATAAGAAGATAATAAGATATTACTACTAATTAATAGGTACCCACTAATGACAATACACTAATTCAATGAAACTTAAAAAACTCACTGACGACATAAAATTAAGCGGTTAGCCATGTATGGAGTCTTCACCACTGGTTGACAGGCCAACTACTAATGCTAATTACTAAGCGAGTGCGAGTAGTAATTATTACTGATGATTAGAACTATTATAATGGCCGAGTAAACATTTGGGGCCGTATGTATGAGATTCCCAAATTCTTTATAAGCTATTTAACCGATTTTCCATCGAATAGCTTATAAGACTGTTTGTGACGTAAGCGATCTGACGTCACGCGCCATTCAAAATGGCTGCCTCAGCTGTCACTTTCAAATGTCATTTTAATTTTGCAATCATTGCAACAAACGTTTGGTTGAGGCCCTTGTTCGTTTTGTAGATTCTGTAAAACATTTGCGAACTCTAAAAACAGTTCCTAGTCATACTGTTTACAAAATACGTATAATTTTGATCCCTAGTCTATAATCTAGATATAAGGTAACTGATAAAATGCCTCGTTCCTATTTCGCTTGCAATACTTCTCATGGAGACATAAGATGGACTTACGTAAGATTACGATAAAATATCTCCGCTAAACCACCGCAAAAATATGTACCTACTGCTGTATCTGGCATTAAAATATACAAGTGGAAGCATTTTGCGTTCTTCAAAATAAGTACCTACCTACCTAGTTAATTATTGTAAGATAACTGTAATAAACAAGGCACAACTCTCAAATACACTGGAAACATCAATAGTGTCATACGGTGATTTGTATAAATGATAATATTATACAGAGATCTAAATCATTTGCATTTTCTGTCATTTATTCTTATTCTGTTTTGACATTTCTCATAATAATTGTACCATTGAAGTGAAGTTAGTCATAATAATATTCAGTATTGCCACCAAATGTATTCAGTGTTGCCACCAAATGGAAAAGTTTACTGGCAATACAATCTTTCGTACAGTAGAATTATTTTAAAATACATGTGATAAAATAGCTGATAAATTATTTAAAGTTCGTAATAGTTATTCATGTATAATTATTAAATTTATATGGTACCGTTCGCACACTTTCAGACACATTTACAATTTCAAAATTTTGAATTATTTATCGGGGAATGAAATTTTATAATACGAACACCAGGACAAATGAGATCTCACATTCGTGACGTCACTTAACAGCTAATTACGTTTTGTACTCATGCATACAAACGTGCAGTATATAGCCTATAAGGTTTTTGGGAATCTCATGCATACGACAATTGGACTATAGTAATATCAAAAGAAGAAGTAATTAATAAAACTGATGACCTCCTATATAGAGGAGTATAGGCAAAAATAATATACAGTAGTTGAAAGTGTCGGCACCTTCTCAAACGATTGCGTATCTCTAAATTAAATAGAAAATACATGGGTGGCATTTCCACAAGTTCCATTTAATTTCAAAATAAGTTTAAATTAATTTTATTTGGACTGTGATGAAATTCTCTACTTTCAAACAAAATACAACTCAGTTATGTGTGAAGGAAGAATTTCAATTTATCGTCATATTATATTGTAAATAGTTGACAAGTTGTCATGGAATGTTGTAGTGTTTGAACTATCTGCAATAAGCCCACTTAGTTATAATGGTGCTCGAGAAAAGTTTTACGCTATCATGCATAATATTAACATCGTAAAGTAGGTAATAGTTGTGATTATATTAAATATACTGTACGTCACGTACTATCACGTGACGTCACAGTAGCTGCCGTTACTGAAAAAAAGTGTGTAACGTCGTTTTTATTGGCGTTTAAAATGTCATCAGACTGATGCTCCCATCCCGTATGACATATTGAACCTTTAAACGAACACTGTAAGTTGGAAAAAACCTGCCGAAATCACCAGGACAACAATGAGGTCACCCCATATTGTGCCGCACTGCATCGACACCTGCATGACTCAATGAACGTTTTTTTATCATTTTCTACATGCCTACACATTTTCGACTCATGCCAAAATCGCGTGTTTTTGTTTTTAGCGGTTGGCACTATGTATTTTCTATAATAATGTTGTCTATTATTTATTGTCTGCAGGTTGGGTTCTGTTCAAAATATTATCTATGGATGCGATGTCGCAAGTAATTTTAACGTACGCACACGTAGAGACTGTTAAAATTAATTGAAATTAGCATGAATAATAATCCAAAATAATAATAAAATATAAGAGTTGGCACTCTCCATCATATAACTTACAAAGATGGCGATCGTTCAAAATATTATGTAAAATGACGAAACCATAGACTAAATTTATCGCCTTAAAAGCGTGATAGTATATCTCAATATCATCACAATTTAAGTGATATTTTCAGATATATATTTTGAATAGGTCTATCTTTTTATATACGAGTACCTAGGTAATAAATACTTTTATTGTTTCTATAATATCGGCAGCTGAATGCAGAACTATTCTAACTCACATTTGAAATGTTAGACTGATAACGATGTTCGTTTGTTTCATCCAAATTTGAATTTTTACCACATTATAAGAACGTTTGCATAACGTGCATTTGTTTTTGATTCGCTGTTCTTTTGTTTGGGAGTGTGTCAGAATTATTTTCATTTTGACGTCATATCGAGTGCCTAGATTTATTTATTTTATACTAATTATTATTTTTTTTGTTAATAATGTAAAATTGGATACTTCAGCTAGTGTTTCTCCGATGGACATTTTCAATTGGTCAACCATTGAATATTCTCAACCGGAATGAAAAGGTATTGTGTTGAAAAAAATCATTAGTTGTGAAAAATTTGCTTTGAAACCTAATATTACAATTTTAAAATGCATTATTTTGACTAACTATGTGATGAAAGTTTTTTTTTAAAACAAATGCACGTAGCATTATTTGAGTGGAAACGTTAAATTTTATTACATTTTTACGAAATAAACATAAAAATGTGATATGTCAAAATATTTGCTATTTAATTAATTGCTAAATTACCTAATTAATTACTAAATTATTCTCCAGTAATGTTCAGTAATGGACCTAATAGGTTGAGCAAGCGGCTGACATCCATTTCTCATAAAAACGAAATCTGTTAATACAAACCTCCACTCTGTGGAGGCCCATATGATCTTATTAGGATCGGACATGGTCGGAAAAAAAATTGGCACATTGGAATATAATAAAGAAAATAAACATAATTTGTAAATATTGCATCACAAGTGGTGAAGGCTGCAGGTAGGCTGTTACGATTTGTCATAGACAGTGCACACTAAACTTTTTTGAATTAAAATGCAATTTACAGATAGTGCTGGTTAGTTTTTATAATTCAATTAAACCTGCCTAAAAGAAACGATAACAGTTTGGGTATGTTAATGGGCAATAGGAAAAAAATAGTGTACATTTTTTCAATCATACTTATTTGTTTTTGTTGACGAAACAAAACCACAATAGGTAAAAAAATATTCTTCTATCTATAAAATATCTAAAATTGTGTATAGTTTAATGGCATACTTTGTGATATTTATAGATACTTAAATAAAAAAAAATGACTTTTGTCATAGCTATTATAGTAAGCTTGAATAATTCAGGGTTTAATTGAATTTTAAAAACTAACTAACACGATCTACACATTGCAGTCCCTATTCAATATATACAGATACATTTGTCTGACGAAGTTTAGTGGGCAATATTTATGTCGGATCTTAATAGCCTACCTCCACCCTTTGCCACAGGCCAGCACCATTGTCATATCAGAAAAGTCTTGAAAAAAACATTGTGTGATAAATTAAGTAAAAGAACTTTTCTAATACGTTTGTATCTAGGATGTTTTCACATCATGTATCTTCAATAAAGAATGAACTATTCTTAAATCTTGTGGATTATTCAATGATTAAAAAATATTTATTGAATAGAAAATAGTTTAAATAATATATTATCGCAATATAACACTAAGTGTAATAATATACTCTCTAATACAGTTATTTTGGTATTTGTGAAATGTCAGTTAATAATTTACATGACATATTATTAATGTACAGTATTTTTTCAGTAATACTTGTAATGCCAAATTAATGAATAAAAACACAAATATATTGCTAGTAAGAGACAAAAGACCAGGCTTGTTTTTTTTATCCCAATGGTCGTCAAAACTGTATAGTACTTATACAGAATACTGAAGCATCGTTGAGAGTGACTTGAGTTTTTTCATTGTATACAGTAAAAATTGTGAGCCTCAGCAGTTATAACAAATGACTGCGAGAAAAGATGTAGAAAAAAAATGAAAAAAATGATATAATACTTCAAAAATGTATTACTGTTTGGCGTTTTAATATTAATTGAAAGGTTTGTATTATTTTATTTATCAGGAATACCAAATATATGGTTTGTAAATAATAGAGAAAAAAATGTACTAACTAATACTTATTCTTTTTCATTGAACTAAGAATACAAGAATACAGATAATGGTGGTTAGTTTAAACAAATCAGTCCTGCCTAAACCAAATAATAATATTAATAAACCATTTCTTTTATTCAACGAATAATTCACAAGATTTTGAGAATGTAACATTCCATGTATTAAACATACTTACATAGCTTGCAAACACCTCAGATATTATACCCACCAGAAAAAAATATATTTAGTTATTAAGGGCCCACATAGGTCAATAATTATTATAAAACAATCATTATTCATTGTATGTTTATCACATTTGAATGGTCAAAGACATAGTTTAAAATCAATATCTTTAAAATTATCTTCAAATGTGTTAATCGTGCCCATTTTTTAAATATTCATCATCAGCCGGGGTCAATCTACTGCTGGATGAAGGCCTCCTTAAGCTTTCTCCAACTCTCTCGGTCATGTGTCGTTTGCTGCCACGTATTTCCGCCGAACTTTACCAGTTCGTCAATCCAGCGGCTTTTAGGGCGACCCTGTGGCCGTTTCGTACCCCTTGGGTATCATTGGATGACGGCATTTGTCGAGCGGCCGTCCTTTTGGCGAAAAATGTGCCCCGCCCATCTTCATTTCGCGTACTCTTGTCTGCTTCCTAACCCATTCGTTTCTCTTACGGTCCTTTCACGTGATGCCTAACGTGCACCTCTCCATGCCTCGCTGTGTGACTCCTAGCCTTTGGGCATCTCTCGTGTTGAGGGTCCACGTCTCGCAGCCATACGTGAGCACGGGTAGCACACATTGGTTGAACACCCTACGCTTAAGACATAATGGTAGGTCACTCTTGAAGATACTGTTCAGACGTCCGAAAGCACTCCATCCCAGCTTTGTTCTTCAAGCAATTTCATCGTGCATGCTTCCGTCTATGGACACCTGCTGTCCGAGATAGACGTAGCTGCTGACTTGCTCGAGTTGGGTGCCAGAAATACAGATAATCGCAGGGTCCGAAAAACAGTTCCTCATCACTTTTGTCTTTGAGACATTTATCTTTAGACCGACCGTTTGACTGGCATCCGCGAGTTCTTGCATTCTACCTTGGAGGTCTTTCGGGTCTTGTGAGAGTATTAAATTTAAAATATTAAAATGCCTAATTCTTGACAAATTTGGGATCACAGAGATTATAAAATATAATTTATTATCGTAAATATTTCACTATATAATGTTTACATTAATTTTACTAATGGTTTTGTAAATGCGTTTAAAATTTAATAAACCTCAAAAATCTTAACACCACTGCACATGGATGTACTGAAATATGACTATATTCTAAAACATTAGATCGAGAGATTTAAAAGAATACTATTTTATGTAATAAAAATACTTTATGCAGTCATAAAATGTTCATCAAAATCATCACAATTATATAAATAGATTATCTACAACGATTAAGGAATGTTTAGGCTAATGCTTTGAAAATACCATAAAATCTCCATTTTAACCTACGTTGGGCATGTGGGCCATTAAGGTAATATTCCTTGATATAATATACAAAAACCGATAGTCAATAATAACTTAATTTTATAAGCATTTCATGTATGACCTACTAGTTTAAACTGTCGCAATGAGATAGGAGGCTCGTGGCATATTTGGTTAATGCACAGTTGGCGCGATACCAGTGGTTATACGGGTTCAAATCCCGTCGAGCATAATATTTTTTTTCAAATATAATTTTTTCTGGTGGGTATAATAATATATATCTGACGTGTTTTCTAGTTATGTATGTTCAAACAATAATAGTTTACGTATGCTTTGGGCAAACCGAAACAAATCGTGGACACTTTTTCAGTCATACTTATTTGTTTTCGTTGAATGAGGAGTAGATTTATTATTATTACAGATGGTGATGGTTAGTTTTTTTAAATTCTTTAAGTCGTGCCAAAACCAAACCATGCTATATAAAAATATTCTTTTATCTATAATTTTTTTTAAATCTTGTATGATTTAATGGCATAATTCTATTTTGTTTGTAGATAGATGAATATTTTTTACTGTTACGCATATAATATTATTATGGCTTGATGTAGTTTTAGTTCAATGAAAACAAATATGTATGACTGATAAAGTTTAATGCACTATTTATATGAAATCTTAACAATCTACCTCCACTTTTCGCCACTGCCTTATTTATATATGAGACTGTCTTTTCAGAATACGGTGATTGAGAAAAAATAAACACGTATTATACAATAGAAGACGGATGTAGACACGACTGGGGAGTAGAAACCCTATACTTCACGCGTTAGCGTTGTGAAATCGGCAAAGTCAGTACCTATTGGAAAAAGCTCGTTTTTCAAGGTGCTTTTATTGGTCACGTAAAATAAATGCACAGTCACTGAAGGGCTGCGTCCTGTTAGTGAAAGGGGGAAGCTTTTCTTTGTTCCGCCGATTGATTAATATGGGGATTGGAAAAAAACCTATTACTTCTTTATCGAAAGCACAAATCAATTGGAGACATACTCATTCATTGTTTAGCTTTACAGCAACCACAAATGGTTATTGAAAAGGAAATAATTTATTATCAACTCATTGAGTTTTTATTCATTCTTTTGAAACCGTGTACTATTTTATTTGCTCCTAAAATTGATGGAAAAAATCTGAATTAATTATAAATTTATCAATGCCAGTTATTTAATGTTTTAAAACATGTTTTATTTTATAATATTGTTATGGTTTCATACCGTGTTTTCTTGGTGAAAATAGTGGATATTATTGATTTTTCTATGCGTAAAAATTATGAATTTTTACAGTGTTCCGATTAGGATTTAAGATTTCCTGATAATAGTTTGTTTGTGTAGATACTAATATAGTTTAATAATAGTAATATAATTTTATTTATTGTTTTTTCATGCCATTGAATATTGTAGGAATTGGTCGTAAGATGTCAGTTAGCTAAATAGGACATGCAGTCACTGTTTTTTGACTATATGATAATTATTGTATCTACTAACATTACGGGTATATTCACTGTGTCCATCGCAACTGGTACGTTGCCCATTAGGCGACCATTAGATATAACTAGCATGTTATTTAAATGTGGTATTTAAATATTAATTAAAAGGTCCGCAGAGAAATTATGAATATTAGTTGTAACAAACATATTATTTCTTGTCTGGTTCAACCAATTCCGAGGATCAAGAAAGGGTCAATGGTAAGCATAGCAGAGGATGGCGCAGCATTTTGTGGCTTAAAAACCTCCATGATTGGTACGAGTGCAACTCCACTGAACTATTTTGGGTAGGAGAAGACAAAGCTAAGATCGCTTTGATGGTGTCCAACCTCCGCTAGGGGATAGCTGAGTAAGAAGAAGAACAAATATTTAATTAATACTTACCGAATTCCAAGAATTCAAGTCGATATCCAGTAGCCAAACTAATTTTATTGATTTCCTAGTTAAATTACTTATCTTACACTGTCTTTGTAAAATATTAACTGTTTTCTGACTGTCATCCAGGATACTGCTTATTAGACTCGCCAGCCATTGTCATAGCAGTACATATTTTTAATATTTACAACATCCATAAATCAGTCAAATTTCACTATGAATTCACGACACTGTGCTTTAACACCTGATTTTTTACCTGTAATTGCTGTATATGCTCTGATTTATGATGCCAAATTGCATGCATTGATGAAATTTTAAAAATGAAACTGCGCAGAAGACCCGTGCAAGCTTAAGGTATATTATTTTATTGGGAAAAATTAAATTATATTAGATATGCTATGACTATCGAACCGTAAAGTGATTATTATAATATGGATGATTACTTTGATTATTATCAAAACAAAACATAATTCCTTGGAAGAGTCCCACTGTGTATTATGCCGCAACGTACCATATAGATTTCATTGGAATAATATACTTACGCACAAGAATTTTGATCATAGATAATAACATTATTGTCTACACGATTTCGATCATAACATCAGGTCATAATATTAATAAGGGTTGTTTTGGTTGTGGTAACAATATTATTTACATATTCATTATGTGAAACTAAGAAAAATATTGTTAAAATAGGCACCGAATATAAATAAGTACATACTTCAAAATTAGTAAGATTATTTTAATAAATTTGATTTTACAGAAAGTTTAAATGTCAAGGTAATATTTTAAATCTACTCAAAACTTTGACAGCTTAAATTAAACACATGAAAAGTTGGGTTGTCATATTTACATAAAATCCTTTACAAAATGATATTATCAAGTCGACTGACTTTACCACAGCTCTCATTAGGGAGTATTAAGTACAATCCAATCTTTCTCTAAAGTATAATATTATGTAGGTAAATACTTTTTCTCGAAGGCAGTTTATATTGGAATCCATGGAGTGAAGATTATCATAACAGGTTTTTGCATAGAATTGCTGCTAGATATTTTTGGCAAAGTGGATTCCTGCATAATATGCTTATTTAGTGGATAGGAAAATTCCAATAATGCATTTTGCCAATTAACAGAAAAGAGTATTTAACAAGATATTTTGTATTTATTCAATATAAGTAATGTAGAAGCACACGATTTTTAGGAATGTGGGATTTTTTTTTATTATTAAAAATAATTTATATTTAAAAAGATCACCTCCTTGTTAATAAAAGCCATCACCCGAAAAATACTGTTGCAAATTGTACTTTTTTTATATTGTGTATTTTTAAAAAACATTTTAAATGTCTTCAATAAATAAAACAAATATAATTATCAACATTACTTACATTACTGGGGTTGATTGACTGCTGTATGAAAACCTACCCTAGCTATTTCCACTATTCTCAGTTCCCTTTTCTTTGCTGCCACGTACATCCACCAAATATAATGTACCCATTGCCATTTCATCCGCTTAGCGATCTCTCTTGATTGGTTTATTTTGTGATATTTCCGCGTTATGCCCAACATGCATTTTTCCAAGCGACGTTGCGCTACTTATAATTTTCTCTTTTATTAAAAACCAATTAAAAAAAAATAGTAAATGCAACAACATCATTTAAAAAAATAACGCTTGCATCTGACGTCAGCTATCATTTTCTTATTATTCTTAGGCCATATCCGCCCCTTAATTGGGGCATATGGACACCATGCGGCCTCCAGCAATCCATGTCGCTAGTCAGTCTTTTTGCACCAGGTCACACCAGTATCTCGTAGCTCTGCCGTATTTATACAATATATAGATAGTATTTAGCAATGGCTGATCATTTTAGAAATATATAATTACGTTGATTTGAATTACAAAGTTGGTAGATATTTTTTTAATAAATTTAAAACACTCCAAAATAACGGATGGATCGCTATTTCTACCATAACCTACAAATATGTGAATTCATATTATCCTAAAAGATCCAAATATTTTTATCCCATTATTTTCAATATGAATGTTATGGGGTAACCCAAAATAATATTTATATTCAACATTACTTATATAATATTATTATTTTTATAATATTCTGATGGAAATTATACAAAAGATGAATGTTACATACGTCATTATATCGGTTGTGAAAATTCGTAGTATGAAACTGCATATTTTTTGTTTATTTATAAACGGCATACTCACAAAATGTCATTACATAAAGTAAACAATGTTACACTTAGGTATATTTTATATTAATATGCTAGAAGATATAAAGCTTAAATTGTTAGGAATTGAACAAAAAAATTCCACACCGACTTCTGGTTTACATGATTTTTTTTTTGGGAAAGTAATGAATTATTTTCTCCATAAATTCACCAGCCTATTAATTAGTTTACATTATTCAGATGTTTTTAATAATCATTCCTCTGAGAATAGGGTGCCCGAACATTTTTAATAAATCATAAACATAACGACTGTAAAATTATTTTTTAGCTTATTTAAGACAGTTTTAATTAAAATTCCTCCATTGTGTTACGGCATTAATTGAATATTTTGTGTTTATTTACCGAGAAAAAAAAAATAAAATAAAAAGATTTTGTTTGAATGAAAATAAAATATCATTATAGAAACTTGAACTGGAAATTTATGCAATATAGTAGAATAATTAATTAATGTTATTATTGTCAAATATATTATTATTTATGACCAATCATAATGAGTATGTATTAATTATGAATGAAGATATAAGATGCTACCGATTTAACATATTTACCTAAGTGTACCTATTATATTTGTATTATTAAGCAATTTTACTTATAATGTCTATATAAGTATAATGGTATTGTACGTAAAATGTTGAAATGATTCGTTCTACTAGTTCCAAATAAAAACTCTTCCATTCTTAGTTAAATAGACTTATGTGATCCTGCTAATTGGTGCAAATGACATAATCGAATCATTAGTATATTTAAAAAGTGGCATCGAAACAGTAAAATCCAGTGAAAGAATTATTAATTATTTTATACTAAAATCGTGTTAATTAATAATAATCAATATTAAATAAATTAAACGCTCACGATGGCCGAGTGGGTTAAGCGTCGGCCTATAATGTCGTGGGTCCAGGTTTGAATCCTCAGCAAGTACACATATTGTTTTTCAATTTGTGTATAAGTCAGAGTATGGACCTAATAGGTTGAGCAAGTGACTGACATCCATTTCTTGTGAAAACAAAATCTGTTATTACAAACCTCCACTCTGTGGGGGGCCATATTATGATCTTATTAGGATTGGACATGGTCGAAGAAGAATTATAAATAAAAAATCTTAGATAGATAGTTTGGTTTTATTGTCTTAATATTTTTTTTTAATAACATTTTGTATGTTTATATTATATAAAATATTTACGGAAACAAACAAATAAAAAACAAAGAAACAACAAGCGTTCAAATTAATGATATCTTATAATGTTGTAACAAAAACATTGACTGAAATGAATTTATAATAAAGTTTGACATTAAACATAGCCTTATTGAAAACCTGCGGCTCTAAAACAATACATCGAGTTTGTGTGTTATAATAACAGTCAGCCCTCGCACAGGAAAGTTTTACGTGGTAAAAGATATTTTTAAACAGAAATACTTATTTATTTATATGCGGAAATATATCTCCAGAGCCCCGTTAAAAGGAGGCTTTTTTACCGGGAGGGTCTACTCAGCAAAGACAAACAGATGACAGAACATTGTATTGCAAAACACGTGATAGGGGAAATTTTTTTAACATATGACCACGTTTATTTGGTCAAACATAGTAAAAACGTATTAGGTATTGTCAATTCCCTCCATTTTAGAAAGTGAAAACACGCTGTCACTTTGTTCTTTTGTATGGAATTTCGTCTGGATTCAGGACTTGGGGGTAGACAAATAACACACCGGAATTGTGGTGGAAACGGCGAGATGTATTTACGTTTAATATTATCTAATGGTTACATTTTTATACCAATTCTTTTCAATTAAATTTTGGCGGATAGCGAGGTGAACACTGCTTACTGCGTTGCTGTCAAAAATGTTTTTTTCACGCTAAAACAAACGGCCGCTTACGAGCGGTACAAATGCGGCGTTGCCGTTCGTATTTTTTTGTAACGGCATCCAGACAATGTTGCCGGTCAGATATTTAACATTATTTAATTATTTTCGCAATCAACCTTTACTATTTGTTGGTTTGATACCGCTTCTCCATATACATAGAGACATCCCCAAATGGGGACCATTCGGGGGTGTAACAGTATATAAATCATTTTACCAGACAGCATTTTCTGCTTACTGTAATGTCTTAAATTGGTGGTTTATTAAACTGAATCGACCAATTTATAATTAGAAGAAACATGAATGCGGTTAGATTACCAAGTACCAACAGATAAAGTCTCTTTGAAATTAAAAGGTAACGTTCGGGATTCTGTATTTTGGACTCGAAAATAATAGTATTGTTTGCTTATATTTATTAAATTGTACAAACATACGTTAGTATGTAAACATATATTTTTCAGTGTTTCGCCCTCATGAATCAGTCTTTATAATAAACTCAATCACTAAGCGTAGGATTGCAAATATTTTAAATAAAGTCGTCTAGATTATGTAGGTAATTATTTTAATCTTTAATATTTCTTATATTGTGTAGAAATATATTAATTTTAAAGAAAAAAATGCTACTACATTATAATATAAAATAATATTTGTTCAGAATATGTAAATGATATTGTTTGAAGGCATTTTTTTTACGAACGTTTATCATCACTCGTTCAATCAGTCGGGTGCTTACCCTAAATCAAACTTACAGTCTTCATTTGACATCGCTTAGTCTCTAAACGAAAGTTAGTAATAATTATCAATTATTCTACGTCTAGGACCTAGGTAATTGTGCCTATATCTAATTAGTGATTTTGTTATAATTTGTCAATTTTATGTATATTTCTGATATTGTTTCGAAAGTGAACAATATAACATTTTTCTTCTTCTTCGGTCATATCCGCCCCTTAGTTGGAGTACATTGACACCACGCGGCGCCTCCAAGAATCTCTGTCGCTCACCAGCCTTCTTGCTTCGTTCCAGGTCAAACCAGCATCCCGTAGCTCCGCCGTATACACACTATAAATAGTATTTAGCGGCCTTCCAGGACGCCGGAATCATTATTAACTATACATATTTAACATAAAGAGTGTTACATTATTAAATCTTGTAAATTATTTGTTGACTAAAAGAAATTTGTTTGTTAAAATTATTATGTACATATTGGCAAGTCTAAACTAAAATTGCTACTGCCACCATTTAGAACAAAAAATAATATAGTTGAAAAGACACTTAAGATGCATAGTTATAAAATTTCTTGATGAATGGTTTTGGTATATAATGCAAAAAAGAATATTACATTTTAAAATGCTTACTATGTTTTATTACTATTATTACCTTATCTGACATCCAGACTAACTTTAATAAAATAAGCTGACTTTCGGAATAATTAAATTGAATATAGGTACTTATGACTTTATTTTTATACAATTTTTGGGTTTTTAGCCAGTTATGAAGTATAATATAATACAATACAAAATAATGTTAAATTAAACTACTTTTATTAAATAATACATTGGTAACTAAATTGATAAAACACTCGGCCGGATAGCAATGTTGAAATTTTATTCCATTCAAGATTTTTCAAGAATATGTTACAATATTTTATCTTTAACAATGCAGTAATTTTTGTTTTTTATTTTCCAGTTTTGTGGAGCAACAGTAATGCAGAAGATAAATGCAAAGGCGAATTGGGTCGCTGCCTCGCAGGACTTCCGCTAGAGGGTCACGGAGGACTTCCGGTGTCGCAAGAACAAATCAGCGCACTTTGCAGGTATCACTACCTGCTTGACAGATTTATTTATTGTATTCCATACAATATAAAGTATTTTTAAGACAATAATATTCAGTGTATAGTCACAATTTTATAGGTAATATATTATATTTAAGGGCGGACGTGCTCAGCGTGGGTCAAAATAGAGCTTTTTCTATTTTAAAAGCATGATCCTGGACATACTTTAAACGTTGTAGATAATCTATTTATATAATTTTGAAGCCTTATTATCTTTTATATGTATTTTAAACATTTGGTGACTACATAAAGTATTTTTATTACATAAAATAGTATTCTTTTAAACCTCTCGCTCTAATATTTTAGAATATTATAGTCATATATCAGTACATAAATGTGCAGTGGTGTTACGATTTTTTTCATTTATTAATTTTTAAACGCATTTATAAAACCATCAGTATAATTTATATTGACATTATTATAGTGAAATATTTACGATAAAAAATTATATGGATAATCTCTGTGATCCCAAATTTGACAAGAATTAGGCATTTTCTTGTCTAAATGGGCAAAAAAATGGGCAAGATTAACAAATTTGAAGATAATTCTAAAGATACTAATTATAAGCTATGTCTTTGACCATTTAAGTGTGATAAACATCCTACGAACAATGATTGCTTTATAATAATTATTGACCTAAAAATAAGGTAGTGTTTTTTTTAAATACGCCATTTCTGTTGGCATTCCCCAGTGGTTAAGCTACAACATACGGCCGTAGCCATAAATTGACAAACTATAATTGAAGTAGGGAGTAAAATCATTTTAACGCGCGTGTTTGAATGAACATGTACCGTTTAAAAAAAATCGGTTAGGTAAATATTTCAGTTAATATGCAAGTCATCATATTCATATTTTGGCTATTTCTAGAATCTTCAATATTACATCTAATTAAAATGTTAATATTTTCAATATCGATAAAATTATACAGTAAATACAAATAATTAATTCATTAAATTTCATTTATCTGTCATAAATTTTATAAATAATGCACATTGAAAACAGACCGTCGCATATAATAACAAACAAAAGACATATAGATCTAAATGTATATGCAACAGAATAGGTACTCAATTATTTTGAGAAAGAGATATGAAAATAAGGCGAGAGATCAAGATAGTGGTAGGACTGTAGGCTGTAATAATATATATAAAAACTCGCATGGTTATAATTAAGTTTTGATGCCTTTTTGATCATACTATACAAATAGTAAATAATGATGCTGAAACATTTTTAGTCTTATTTTTGTTGCCAAAATAAGTATTTCCCGTTTATGTACTGTAATATTATCAACCTCGTATGGTAACCCAATGTAATATAATTGGAACGGACGGAATATATTACCATCGTAAAAGGTAAGTTAATATATCTGATTGTTTTGAGCATTCTAGATGTGCTTATATGATGGGTATATAGGCCTTAAAGAATTTTCACTTTGCGAGTGAGGTGAGATTCAGGCTAGGGAGTATATAGTAGATTATGATATCTCTGGAATGATTTCAATCATACACCATGCTAAGTCGGAGATTATTGCATGGTTAGATGCTTTAGCGGCTTCACTTTGACTGTGATTTGTTATATGACTAGCTCTGTGATTTTATTTTCAAATATTTTTTTTTAAATTTATCTATTTAGGTCAACTAAAAGGATCAATCACAGATAATAAATATAATTATAATATAGAACAAAATAATTTAATCTGATAGTCCCAATAACAAGCGGACACAAAAACATAATAAATAAAATTAAAGTAGATAAAATATTAGGTACAGCTGTAATGAATATAATTGGAGAATTATTGAAAATAGTAAAACACATTAGTACCTACTTATAATAGTAATCATAATAAAATAGGGGATAAAATAGAAAAACATAAAAAGGATATTATATAAAGATAAGACAGGTAGTATATGAAAAGAAAAATGCAATTTTAAAAATACAATAAAAAAGGTAATCGTCCAGATACAATAATTAGTCGTAGATTTTGAACTAAATGCTTTTATTTTACTATCGCCATAATATAACTTTATTATATTATAATATAACTGTATATAGATATTTTATAATTATTATGCTTGTGTTGAAATAAAAAAAATGTAGAAGCTCTGAAAATATGTTATAATAGGTTAACAAAAGTTTCCAGGAAGCTGAAATTAAACCGACACTTACTTATTGTACACGAAATAGCTTTAACAGATATAAAACAATCCGTAAAATGCCTTAACAGATGAAAACATTCACATTTTTATAAACATGTTAGTATTCAAGATTGCGGAAAAGATTTTTTTTAGTTGAAGAATTTATTGTGCAACCAGAAAATGTGGGCGGGAAGAAATGGGGTCGAAAAACTGTGGGGAAACAATTAAAACTTCTATTCATAAGTAAAACTGTACTAATACGAAAAATAAGATAACAGCAAAGAATTTTATCCTTAAAGAACCATGTGGCAATACTAGTCGTCCGGTAGTCCGACCATAAGCACAAGAATTTATCAGCACGTAAATGGGTTGGTATTCTTAGCTGAGAACACGTCCTGTCCTGTATGTGGTACTAAGCCATAGTACAAAGTGCTAGATTCAGGGTCGGGCAAACGTTTTGGATGGAGGGCCAAATTCAAGAATTCAAAATGAGCGGCGGGCCGCAAGTAAAATACCATTTTTAGATATACACTATTTATTATCACGAAAAATAAACATTACAAAAAAATTAATGAGAAGAATGAAAGTGTTGTACATTTTTTCAAATTCAGGTGTTAATTTTGTGGTTGATATTTTCAAAACTGCTTGTAAATGGGCATCGGAGATATTTGATCGTAAAGAATTTTTATTGAGGTTCATGATCAAAAATGTTTGTTCACATAAATAGGTTGATCCAAAAACAACGAACATTTTTCTTGCATAATCTTTAAGTTGTTCGAATTTGTCTGAATTAAGGGCATTGTAAGATTTGGATATATGTGTCGCTACATTTCAAAATCAGCCAAGTCCACCTTTAGGTGTTTTTGACTTTTTTGTGAATTGCTGAAGAACTACTGCTTTCTAACATTTCTGCATTATCAAAATGTAGAATTTATTAATTTAAAAAATTCTATACTCGAAATAATATAAACTTTCACCCTTGTGTCTGTGTATTTGAGAAAACAAAAAGCTGTTTTTCTCCTATTCACCTATTATGGACATGGCTGATTTTGAAACCTAGCGACACATATCTTCGCGACGATGCAATTCTTTTAAATCAGTGTCACACTGCAGACCAATAATCTCAAGTTGTAGCTCTGTCAGTACACTATCAATATCTATTGAAAATGGATCGCGTACTGTTGCTAAGCTTGTCTCAATTTTTCGGAAGTCACCAATTCTTTGTAAAAAATCGTCATTCAGAGCTTTAATAATTTTACCATATTCTTCAAATTTATATTCTGGTATATTCAGCAACTTCAAAGTTGGAAAGTGGTCCACGTTCTTATTCGATATTTGTCGAAGGAACAACTTGAGTTTTAATTGAAATCCATTCAAACTCTTCACCATATCGTGGGCATATATTTTTTTTCCTTGCAACGCAGAGTTAAAAGTATTTAAATGTGTCAAGATGTTCAACATAGAAAATAGTGGTTACATAGTGTGAGACGAGACGCAAGGAAGACGTACTGAGATAATCCATTAACGAAACAACAAATTGTTCAAATTTTAATCTATTGTCAATATTTTTTAAAAAAATATAAGAAAAGTTATTCGTAATCAGAAGTACAATTAATGATGGCGGGCCGCAAAAAAATACCCGGCGGGCCACATGCGGCCCGCGGGCCGCAGTTTTCCATCCCCTGTGCTAGATATTGCTTATATATTATGTTATATTAGTAATTCGTTAATATGTATATTTGGGATCGATCATTACTGGAAAAGGCGGATGTGAGTTAGAAGTAATAACACGCACATAAATTAAAATGATTATTGGTTCATATTAAGAAATATGCATTTGCAATTTTTATTTACTGCGAACAGATCACCGCATTGTATCGTCACTGTACAGGCCAAGTAGCGTAACCCTCAAATAATAAGTGTTTTACAATCATAGTGAACCAAGTCCATTCTGGTTATTTTTGAGTAAGCTATATTCAAACATAATATTTGAGTATTTTTAGTTCTGTAAGGGGGGTATGCTTGTAGTTCTGAAGTGTTATTTTGAGTACTTTTAAGTTGTTTTGTAAGGAAAATCACACTCTTACAGAATAAGAAATACTCAAATATTATGTTTGAGCCTAGCATACTAAAAAATAACCAGAATCGACTTGGTTCACTATGCTTGCGAACCACTCAAATATCAAATTGCTCAGGAAGTGAAAAAAACTGTGGGCATTCGATTTACTTATTATTTTATGTAATATTTATTTATGATTTTATATAGTAATATATTATTTTATTACAAATTGAGTGGCTTACTCTGAACGTACTCTATGTTTAGAGAGGGTTTCAGCATTTGGCTAGAATATTTTTAACTCTTAATTTTTAAGTTAAGTTAAGTTACGAATGGCTTAAAAATAGTTTTGAATTATTTTGATATGAAATATTTTTTTGGGATTTATGATACTTTGCCAGTTCGTGTAAGAGAATGCAAGAAGTCCATTATCATCAAAATGTCATTTTGATAAAAAGTGAGGATTTCAGTAATTAGCATGTACAGTGACGGTATTTAACGTTAAGCAATAATTAGCAGTAAGTACCATCAGAACTTGCAAGTTAGTGCTGCAGCTTGACAATTATTGACGGCCTTGGATACAAGTCTACAATTATGAAATGCGTGGAAAGTGGACCCAATGAAATCTTCCAGATCAAGGTTTGAGCTTCTGAAACCTACGTTTGTCACGTGATATCTGCAATTACACTTATCAGCATGTTAGACCCTAAGACCATAATAAATATGGGACTCCAAAGAGTGGAAGTTGTATAACAGTTTTATTTAACGAAAAATGTAGGTTATCTCAACCATCGTGGGTGTGGGGTACTCTTAACTACTAAAACACTTGTCAAAAGAGGAATCCGCTAGACATTTTGAACGAATACAAAAAAAAACCTGCGAGTGCACGAAAATGAAAATCATGGAACATTTATGTTCGTCCAAGGTATTCCCACTAATATGCAAATTAAACGAGATCTTATGAGTTGAAGAAAATAGCGTTGCCTTTGTCAGCTCCTGAACTGACAATCTTTTATCATTGCAAACCCTACAATATGACAAAGAAGAGAAATCATTCGGGTATCTTGGTTTGTTTCCTCTTCAAACACCATATTATTCTCAATAAAGGGAGTATTTTTGTAGATGTTGTTTTCTGTGTTTTATTTTGTTTCCATTCGACTCTCTTTTATTATCTTTACTGAGTATTTTTCTGGCCCAACAGTCTTTAACGTTCGAGAGGAAAACTCATCAATTCGTCGAAAATTTTGTTATTCATGATATAAATGAAAAATGTCGGTCAATTTTATTTATATTTCAAATAAAAGTAATAATTAAAGAATAACAGCGTATTTTATTGGAAAATAATAGCATGCAAAATATCATTAAAACATCGGATGAGAAAACATTACTCATATTATTTGAAAATAATAATTTCAATTATAAATTAATCGCAATTTACAAGAGCAAATGTAAATTTTGTATATATATAACTAAGTAAATAATATTTGAATAAGCTGCCATGCTAATTTAATCCATTTCCAAGTATTTTAAAAACAAATTGGGATTCTATATGATTTGCATCAACGCTGAACACGATGTTATAATAATTCATCCAAGACGTAATATGGATATAAATAATTATTATCGATAACTATCAACGTGAAAATTATATATTATGTATCAACCTTTTAAGTATGAATAGTCTATATTATATTGTATGATTAAGAGATGTATGGTGATAAACAACTGAATCCGTGTCAGCATATTGACCGGCGATGTTAAATACCCATTTCCCGTAGTGTCCAATTATGGCAAACTCAGTAGATAGCCTGCTGATTGCAATGATTGTTTCCGGGATATCCATTTTCCCACATAGTCATATATCCGATGACGCAAACTCTATATTATAGTAGTTGACTCAATTATAATAACTAACTGAGCCAGCTGGCGGTCGCCAGTCTGTCTCGCTAGGTCTTGCAGACGGCTTGGCGGTGTTGGATTTTAATATAATTGTAAAGTATGCATAGAGTTTTCCCTTCGGAATTGATTTTCATTCACCTCAAGACAGTTTGACATTTTGCTGATTTGTCCGTTTTACGATTTTCAAGTCGTCACTGTCAATATAAATTTGGGGTCATATGCGTAGTCTATTCTAGAGTCTGGCCTTTACAATATCGTCCGACACCACCTCAGGCTAATAGGTCAAATAGAATAGCTTGCAATCGCGTATTGCGACCACTGACATTTTAATAGAATAAAATATGTGTTGTTGATGGTGATGATGATAAAAACGATATTATGAATGGGTAAATATAATATCAACAATTTTGATAAATAAAGCAATCGTTTAACCGCTAGTAGTAGAATCAGGTGGCGGAACCCTTCATTCAGCAGTGGATTGATCCTGGTTGATGATGATAATGATTATGATGACGATTTGAATGTGTAAATAAATATAATATCACCGATTTTGATAAATACAGCAATTCAAATGACAGAAAGGAGTAGCATCAGGCTAGGGAGGCCTTTATCCAGCAGTGGATTGGTTCAGGTCGATGATGATGAGAATGATAGAAATAGTTATAATATCACAAATTTGTTTAACCGCCATTAGTAGAATCAGGTTGTGGAACCCTTCATCCAGCAGTGGATAAATCCTGGTGGATGATGATGACTATACGAATATGTAAATAAATATACTATCACAGATTTTGATAAATACAGCAATTCAAATGACAGAAAGGAATAGAATCAAGCTAGGGAGGCCTTTATCCAGCAGTGGAATTGTTCAGGTCGATGATGATAAAGACGATAGAATTAGGTATAATATCACAAATTCGTTCAACCGATAGTAGTAGGATCACGTTGCGGAACCCTTTATCCAGCAGTGGATTGATGATGATGATGACGATATAAATATGTAGATAAATAACATTAGCATTTCTAATAAATAGAGAAATTCAATATTGTCAAGAATACAATCAACGTAGAGAGGCCTTCATCCAACAGTGGATTTATTGAGGCTCGTGATAATAATGGCATTATATATAGATAGGTAGATACTAATATAATATCACTGATTTTGATAAATATAACAATTCATGTGTAAGTAAGGAGTAGAATAAGGCTAAGGAGGCCTTCATCCAGCAGTGGATAAGTCAAGATTGATGATGATAGGGATGATAAAAATAGGTAGATATTATACAATATCACACATTTTGATGACTATAACAATTTGTATTAATTTATTTCTTTCATTGTTTGCAATGGCAGCTTTGTTAGTTTAATATGACTATATTCTATAATTATCACGTTATCTATGAAATGGCGGACAGTGGCGTACGCCGCTGTCAGAAGATATTATACGTAGTGAATTGTACCAAGATTATGGTTTTTTCACCGGAAAAAAGTGCGCCAATGCCTTCATTACGATATTTGAATAAAAATAATCGATTTAGTTTGTCAAATAAAGGATTAGAATGCCTTAAGCGACGAAGACGTCATTCTGCTGTGCGTTAAAAGAAGTATGGTGAATTGTATACGCTATATGAGAAAATATCGGTTATAAACGTCACGTTTCTGGAAAATCGTCGGATATTTCTCAAATTTGGTCAATTCAATCGGTAGATAATTCGGTAGCGCACATTTCGAAGTGAAGATGTAAAAATAACAATAAAATGTCGCTTAAATGAGCTGTTGGTGTATTTTCCAAAATCTCTTAGGATAATTAATAATATATAGGAGATTATTTATTAAAAATTCTTTTCTAAGATATTATTTTGATTGTGAGTACGTCAATAAATAGTAAATAATAATTCATTGGGCATGTCACTCGAATATAAGATATTGGTGTGTTAGTATCTTGGTCTCGGAATCGCTCCGCACAACATCTCATTCTACCAAGATTGGATCTCGGAACAGTATCATAAGTATTGTAACATACTATTGTACCGAATGTTTACGCTGCAAATAAAACTCGCTCCTCCATCCATCGGAGCAACCATAAAATCTCGACTTCTTATCTCTCCTTCTGACAACATCATCATCCACAACACCATGACCTCCATAGATGGATCAATTTAATGTTTAAAGTTATCTACACAAAAATTATCATTGTATTTACCTTCCCCTTTTAATGATAATAAATTCACTCCATTCCAGTGATGTCACTTTGGGTTATCATACGAGATTAACGATATTACGGTAAGTAAGTAAAGAGAAAATTCTTAGTTTGGGAACACAACATAAATAATTTTCTTTCATCATTATTAATTATTGCTATTTATTTTATCTGTAAATCAAAAAGGCTTTAAAACTTAATTATAATCATACTGGTATTTCTATACATTCTTACAACAGAATACAAGGCATAATAATAATATATTGTTTTCACTGCAATAATTATATGTCTCTTTGTGTCGCATTTACTTTAAGATCTATCTCTTTTGTTCGTAATGGAATGCGACGCTCCGATTGTAATGTGTTACAATTTATTCTTCTTCTTTGGCCATATCCGCCCCTTAACTGCAGCATATGGACACCACGCCGTGCCTCCAAGAATCCCTGTCACTCGCCAATCTTCTTGCTTCATTCCAGGTCAAACTAGCATCCCGTAGCTCCACCGTATACACTCTGTATATTGTATTTGGCGGCCTTCCAGGACGCCGGAATCCGGTCGGCTTGAAGAACAGGCAAGCCAGGTTGAAGTTCTTTTCTGGCATCCGCAGCACGTGGCCGAGCCAGGTCCAACATTGCCTCTTCACTTTCAGTGCGATGAGAGGCTGCATGGTGCGTTCTCTTATCTCCTCGTTGCTCCTAAGTCATACCACCCCACCGCACATTCAGTTTTCGTCTCAAACATCTGTTTCCGAAGCTCAGTATACGGTTGCTCTAAGCCTTCGTAAGATGCCATGATTCGCTACCGTAAAGCAGCACCGTCCGAATGCAAGCGTCAAATAGGCGGCATTTGGTTTTGACCGAGTACAAAGTCCCAGACATTCCGCATCGCGTTGAATGTTACTCCAGCCATTCCCATTTGGATAGCAAGCTGTTTCTGCAAAATGCCATCTCCCGTGATGTGTACCCCCAGGTACTTGAAACTGTCGACGCTCTCGATGTTTTGTCCATTGCTAATCAGAGGGAAATTTGGATCAGGACAGGTGCTATTACAAAATTATTTATGACAGGTAAAAGAAGTCTGACTGATATCTATCAATTATATTATGTATTTATTGGATCAAACTATAGATTTTGAAAAGAATAACATTGTAATTAGATGTTTTATTGATCATTTTAGTGATAGGTACTCAAAATATGAAGATGACGAAGCACAGATTAACTAAAATATTTTCAGTTTAATGGGTTGGGTAACCTAAGGTAACATCACAGTAATGAGAGTGTTAAATTAAACGCTCAATTTACATGGCTTGAAACATACATTACTCACATACTTATTCTTACATTAGATTTGAAAGGGAACTTATCTTTGGTATTTCATAGTGTGGTGATGAAAATAAAATTCATTTTACGATACATAGTATAAACCATTTGCCACACCCATCAAGTCTATGTATTGGATAAAACAACATGCATTATAATTTTTTGCTTGCTGCGAGACTGAACTTGTGATTAATGCTTACAAACCAGGTTAAACCGAAATCAGGTAACCCTGCGGTTTTTAAATAACCGAAAACCGGGTAACTGTACTCGGCTAACCGGACAAAATCTGAGTAGGTATTGCGATACTTAAATTGGGTAGCAAAATTACTTTACATTGTAAATAATCTAATATATAAAAAATAATATTTGTTTGTTTGTTTGTTTGTTTGTTCGTTTTGAATGTACTGCCATACCGTTCATCCGATTGCAATAAAACTTTGTCAACTTATTGCTTGCACTTTTGCGAAGAGTATAGGCTATACTAATATATAAAAATGAATGTCTGTCTGTCTGTATGTCTGTCTGTCTGTGTGTCTGTCCCGTATGCGTTCCTATACCATTCATCCGATTGCGATGAAATTTTGGTAAGTGGTTGTATGCACACTCATGAAGGTTTCTGAATTAGAAAAATCAACATCTTCTTCTTCTTCTTGATTCTATTTTCTTTTATTCATATGGTTCCTATACCATTCATCCGATTACAATGAAATTTTGGTAAATGGTTGTATGCACACCCATGAAGGTTTCTGAATTAGAAAAATCATCATTTTCTTCTTCTTCTTCATTCTATTTTCTTTTATTCATATGGTTCCTATACCATTCATCCGATTACGATGAAATTTTGGTAAATGGTTGTATTCACACCCATGAAGGTTTCTGAATTAGAAAAATCATAATCTTCTTCTTCTTCTTCATTCTATCTTCTTTTATTCGTATTGTTCCTATACCATTCGTTCAATTGCGATGAAATTTTCATCAGTTGTTGTGGTAACACCCGTAAAGGTTTCTGAATTAGTACAACCATCTTCTTCTTTTTCTTCATTCTATCTTCTTTTATTCGTATGGTCCCTATATCATTCATCCGATTGCGATGAAACTTTTGTCAGTGGTTGTGCCAACACCCGCAAAGGTTTCTGAATTTGTACAACCATCTTCTTCTTCTTCTTCATTATATCTTCTTTTATTCGTATGGTCCCTATATCATTCATCCGATTGCGATGAATCGGATGTCTCGTCAGTTGTTGTGGTAACACCCGCAAAGGTTTCTGAATTAGTACGACCATCTTCTTCTTCTATTAATTGTATGAGTTCCTATTCCATTCATCCGATTGCAATAAAACTTTCTTCAGTAATTGTGCCAACACCCGCGAAGGTTTCTGAATTAGTACAATCGTCTTCTTCTTCTTCTATTCGTATGTGTTCCTATACCGTTCATCCGATTGCAATGAAATTTTGATCAAGTGTTGTTCTCACGCCCGCAAAGGTTTCTAAATTGAGACAACCATTTCTTCTTCTTTTTCATCTATTCTATCTTCTTCTATTCATATGCGTTCTTATATCATTCTATCTTCTTTTATTCGTATTGTTCCTATACCATTCGTTCAATTGCGATGAAATTTTCATTAGTTGTTGTGGTAACACCCGTTAAGGTTTCTGAATTGGTACAACCATCTTCTTCTTTTTCTTCATTCTATCTTCTTTTATTCGTATGGTCCCTATATCATTCATCTGATTGCGATGAAACTTTTGTCAGTGGTTGTGCCAACACCCGCAAAGGTTTCTGAAATTTGTACAACCATCTTCTTCTTCTTCTTCATTATATCTTCTTTTATTCGTATGGTCCCTATATCATTCATCCGATTGCGATGAAACTTTCATCAGTGGTTGTGCCAACACCCGCGAAGGTTTCTGAATTTGTACAACCATCTTCTTCTTCTTCTTCGTTATATCTTCTTTTATTCGTATGGTTCCTATATCATCCATCCGATTGCGATGAAACCTTCATCAGTTGTTGTGGTAACACCCGTAAAGGTTTATAAATTAGTACAACCATCTTCTTCTTCTTCTTCTTCTTCATTCTATCTTCTTTTATTCGTATGGTCCATATATCATTCATTCGATTGCGATGAAACTTTTGTCAGTGGTTGTGCCAACACCCGCAAAGGTTTATGAATTTGTACAAACATCTTCTTCGTCTTCTTCATTATATCTTCTTTTATTCGTATGGTTCCTATACCATTCATCCGATTGCGATGAAACCTTCGTCAGTTGTTGTGGTAACACCCGCAAAGGTTTCTGAATCAGTACGACCATCTTCTTCTTCTATTAATTGTATGAGTTCCTATTCCATTCATCCGATTGCAATAAAACTTTCTTCAGTAATTGTGCCAACACCCGCGAAGGTTTCTGAATTAGTACAATCGTCTTCTTCTTCTTCTATTTGTATGTGTTCCTATACCATTCATCCGATTGCAATGAAATTTTGATCAAGTGTTGTGCTCACGCCCGCAAAGTTTTCTAAATTGAGACAACCATTTCTTCTTCTTTTTCATCTATTCTATCTTCTTCTATTCATATGCGTTCTTATACCATTCATCTGATTGCGATGAAATTTTTGTCAGTTGTGCGCACACCTGCCAAGGTTTCTAAATTAGTATTATATAAAATACAAAGTTTGTTCCATCCAATTTTGGTTTGTTACTGCATATTAATAACATTAATAACGTTTGCATATTTTGGATTCGATTTTAATTTAGTGTTCTTTTGTTTGACCTTTACTCCTATTAGAATTATTTTCATATTGATATATTGTATTACACAGATATTTTAATATTAACAAAATAATTACCTCTTATTATTTTTTAAATATCTAAGATAAATATAACCACGAAGCGACCCTGTGCGAAGCCGGGTACTTCAGCTAGTACCTTATAATATGTGCTTATTTATTAAGCAAGCCAATATTCTAGGTCAGTAATGCGTCAATTACATTGAGTTACATAACGAGCTTTGTGTTGACGAATTTAAAAGCCGGCGATTGAGCTACTGCGATTGTGATAATGACACACAAAATTATTCATTCGCTGAGAAGCCAACAAGCTAGCGACTATTTTGACAGAGCGTAGTTTGTTTTTTACCGGGAGGTTGCTAGTACGCTCTACTGCGCAGACGCAGTAGGCCCACATGCCGGCGTGTAGTATGTAAAGTTTACCGGCTTTCAACTTTTCTTTACAATCTGCTTGTTAGCTTGTTCGATAATGACACTGGGTGAGGCAAGCGACAAGCAGCTCGTAAAGTAGCTCAATGTCATTGACGCATAAGTTATCTTGTATCTGGTCCTTGCAGAGTAGTTAAATTTCCGATAATGTAATTAATAATTTAACGACTGTCAATATAAAATTTAACAAAAAAGACGACTGAAATAAATGCCTTTTTGGAAATCATTCATCAATCTGAAGTGGGTATTGCAATGAGAGTGACAGAATCCCTAAAACATCTTTATTGTGTTGTGATTCTGATGAATATTTGCTGTAATATTTTGAAACGAGAACCACTTTGTTTGTTATTATATTTGATTAAATTAAAGTTGTGTATTTCAAGCAATATGCGCATTCACCAATGGCAAATATATACTGGATTCACTGTATTCAGAAGTTGTCATCAAGAGCCATTCCGTCAACGTCAGAATTTACTTACTTATTTAAGCTTTCGCCACAGAACATTCAGGTCCATAGCCGACTACATAACAATCCTCGAGGAATCGTCATTTCCTCTCTCAAGTCGTTTACAGTCCATATTATGTTTGTATTGTGTATTGTTTTGTAATGGAATTTTCTCTACCACGCGGCAAAAGCTTAATTTCAAAAAACGAAAGATTTCCTAGTATTCTAAAATTTCACATGAGAAATTCAAATGTGTATAAATCTATCGTTATCTATTATATTATTATTTGTGAAATCTATGTAAATAATTCATATTTCGTTTTACAATGATACCATTTGAGAATGATTTTTCTTTCATATTTCATATTTATGAAAGTATCTTGAGAATTAAAAAAAAATATATGTTATTATTTATTATTCATGACACTAAAAGCCTTAAACTATATCCTTAATCCTCGATGGGTCCAGATAACATACTCTCCACGACTAGTAAAATACTAAATACTTTTTTGGTCACCAGCCAAGTCCATTTATTTATACAACTGCCCAGTTTCTGGTAAGAAATAGTATACATATATTATACCCATTATTTGTTGAGTTTATAAGCTAAAATTAAATATCCATAGTATATAACTGGATTTATGTAGCAGGTAAAAATTTTCACTTCCGTTCGAGGTCACTTCCGTTTTCTGATCGATTCTCACCAATTAAGTCGTTCCAGGATAGAAACGTGTTTTAAATGTTTAATTTATCACGTATATTTTATTTAAAATATTTATTTTGGGGGATAGCAAGTAAAGTTACTATTTTAAAGTAATTTATGTCTATAATTATTTCTTTTTGCTCTTAATTATTGTAAAAATCTCTACCATATGAGATAAATTATCCAGATTTTTTTTTAATTATTGCACTTAACCAAACTATCTAAAAAAAAGCTGGATAAGAAATCTTTCAATAATATGGAGTACAAATAATTTGTCACTGCTCTGGCAGATGACAATAATTCGAAAAAATGACATATTGAGTTAGTTATACCAAAATGTTCCTTATTTCAAACTCTTCCGTCTGGAAAAACACACTATTTTTTATAAAATATACATTTACTTAAAAACAGTTTTGTGAAAACGCACTAAATGAAAAATTGCGAATTGTTGCCTGGAAATAACAACTAATTGAGTTAGTGTTTTCTGGCAGAACCATTTTTGCTTTTTACCTTATACCGGCAAGCGACTTAGTGTCTATAGTCTCTAAAACAAATATGATCTGAGAGATTGACAGAGCCTGATTAGCAATTATAAATATTGTTTTTAATCATCACCGTCCTTTTATTTATTCATTTATTGTTTTATAATCAAATTCGACAATAAGCCACTGATGTATAAAATACATTAAAAAAATTATTTACATGTAGTCTAGGTGCCTTACCTAACAACCCATATACATAATCAGAGAGACATACTTTCTTCTGTGATTTGTCTACTTGAGATGATAGTATACACGAAAAGTCATGGTACCAGGTCGGGAAGTGGTCGTGACTCCCAATCCTCACCTCCGTAACTTGGTACTTGATGAGAATCCCGCGCGTACACCGGATTCGTCGGAATCATATAACGTTTGTTTTGCAATCTGTCGTAACTGAGACGACAGTATACACGAAAAAATATAGCACCATGCCAAGGAGTCGACGTGGCTCTCATTTCTCACATCCTCGATGGGCACCGCGAGCGCGCCTTTGATTCACCTACACAATATGATATATCTACACGGTCTATTTTGTAATTCGTCTACCTTAGACGATAGCAAGTAATACACGAAAAGTCACGGTAGCAGCAACGAAAGTAGTCGTGAATCCAACTCCTCACTACTTAACTTAGAACTACAGTTACACTGTGTGAGCATCTAAGTTTCGTATGTATATGAGAGACGCAGTATGACTTTGTATATTTTTTAACGCTGGCCATTGTTTTCAAGAATATAGGCATGGTGCCGTTGTATCCAGCCAGTGTATTGGTTAATTTGGTGTAAGCATCATTCTTCTTCTTCATAGTAGAAACCTCATCGCCGAAGGTCGTGACTCGTATGGGCTCCACCCTTCTGTATACCCAACTTAGTGTTCGAATTAACTACGAATTCAATATGTGCTTCTACTAACAAAGCTCACGTGACTCTTCCAACATTTTTTTTTAACATATTGTGGACATTACAAATTATAAGTTTAAGACGTTCACAACATGGCATTTAGAAACAAAGATATATAAATATAACGGTATTATAAAAAAATAGAGATAGATCAGTGGATAAATTAGATAGGTACAAGGAAGTACACCGGATGAGTTAAACAGACCCTATTTTAAGAATTTATAAAACAGCGTCCATCTAAACTCATTCTCACGTAGGTGGAATATATCAACACCCGAAGCAATTTCATTGAACATAGTTATCGCCCTCCCAATTGGCATTACCAGTGGTAGGTTGGTTCTGCACCTTGGGAGAATAAACAACTGATGGTCTCTATTTCTAAGATAGTTATCAGGGACACACAGGTCAACACTACCCAGAATGGCAGAGAACATGAAAGTCGCAATTATTTCATTTGTGATATATCTACCCGAGGCAATAGGAAACCAGGGAAGTCATGTTTCTAGTCGTAGAAGTGGTCATGCCTTTCACGAATCACCACGTAACTTGACTACATGCACATGGTTGATTTTCTATTAAGCCACTGCTGAAACACTTTTTCGTAATAATTACGAGAGATGCAATTTATTTTATGATTCGTCTGCAAGAGCCATATGTAGTAACTCAATTGATATTTTCTGGGACAACAAGGTGTCTGTAGGTGGATGTATATTTGATGAAATTGTTCGCAAAGTGAAGCTGGGCTGAAAAACTTTTGACCGTCTGAATAATGTCTTCAAAAATGACCCGTGCCTTAAGCGCAAAATGTTAAACCAGTGTGTGCTTCCCGTAATCACAAGTGCGTGTGAAACATGGACCCTAAGTTAAAGAGAGACCCAAAAACTTATAGTAGCACAGCGTGGTATAGAAAGGTGCATGCTAGGCATAACGCGAAATGACAAAAAGCGTAATGATTGTATAAAAAAACAGACAAGGGTTTGTGATGTAATAGTGTTCTCTAAAAACCACAATTGGAAGTAGGCTGGATACATAGATCGAAAAAGGGACATCCGATGGACAATTTTAGTCATCCAGTGGTACCCAAGAGGTACAAAACGTCCGCAAAATAGACCTAGATGCCGCTAGATTGATGAAATGGTTAAGTACTGTGGAATTACGTGGCATCGCAATTCAAAGGACCGAGAGAAGTGGAATCAGCTTGGAGAGAGCTTCATCCAGCAGTGCATTGATTCAGACTGATGATGATGACTCTAACGATGCTACTTTTCCACCAATGATAATTACACTGAAATTCCCTCTATTAATATGTCTTCTACTTGTCATTATTTACACATGTAACTACTTATAATCTCTATACAGTACCTATGTATATATCTCATTTTTTTGTATAAAAATACCTAGATAATTTTTCGTACTAAAATTTTACCCTAAAACTATGACAATGGCTTTAGATTATTCTGGATTTTTCTCCTGGCAGAAAACACTAAATAACACTTAGTGTAATCAGTACCGCTGAAAAAGACAAAATGTGTTCTGGCAAAAAATACTAATTCGTTTTTTTATACATAAATAAGAAAATAAACATGAAAAAACAAAATTATACTTTATTTTTTACTTTAGCCTTCTAAATAAATAAACAATCTTTATTTCAAAGTCATTCTTTTTACGATTACTTAATAAACTCACATGATAGACCATTTTAAACATTTTAAAAACTTCAAAGTCAAATTACTCGAAACTAGTATTCTTCAGTTAGTGTGTTCTGCCAGAACAGAGACAATATCGATTGTTCAAAATGAATTGCTAAGAGGGACATAAAATATTCAGATAATTCCGAAAGGTTTGATTGGGTATACTCCCAAATCTTTTTAATAAAATTAAGTCGAGTAGGAAGGTTTGTAAGCCAAATAAATTTATTAAGTCCTAGTTTTCTAATATCCTTTAATATAGCATTATATAACGAATACGTTAGACGAATGATGGAGGTTTTTTTTCCAATTACCCAGTTGTACCCCAGAGATCTTACGATCTTACCTCGGTCCAATCTTTTCTTAACATATTTTTATCAATGATACGTTATTTTATACTTTGATTAGGATTGATTATCTTCTTTTAAAGATGATTTATAACTACATAATATTATATAAAACGTATAGTATGTATGTGGTAAGCACACTATGCAGTGAAAAACAAAATATTTAAAATTAGGAAAATTATTTTAAATGCACATTAATGTGGCAACACCTCAGATATATACCTATCTGAAAAAATCATGAAAATTAATCACAAAAATGTGTGTAGTATTTATTTAAGTTAAGTTATTGCAATATTAGTATGATTATAATTGTTTTTCATGATCAAAATAAAATATATATTTGTCTGAGTAAAAATTTCATGGAATTGACCAAAATAATATCTTTTTTTTATTCCTTCATATTTCCGCAAAAAGTAGAACAGGGTTTTCAAAGAGTTCGTTACAGCATCTATAAATTAATGTTAAAAGCTAAACATAATAATATACTAATTGTTTTTTTTTCGATCTCGACTAGGTTTCCAATAACAAATAATACATGATATGATATTATGAATGCATGTAATCTTTTTGCGGAACAACAAATCTTTATATGTTTACGTTAAGTGAATATAAAGAATGGGTTTTTTATATTTTCATATAAATATATAATTATATTCATTCGCAGGAGCTTTCCGTAGATGAATATTATATATATGTAAGATTAATGTTATCTTAAAAAATGAAATAGACAAGGACATCGCATTTTCAAAATTGATTTTTCTACTGAAATTATTACTTACGACCGATTTAACAATCACTCAGACAGACAGATTTGAGTAATTCTTCCCTTTTGAAGTGTCAATTGACTCGTAGAACACTTTCAAAGTTTTCACTCTATATTATGTATTTATTGTAACTATTTATATATATTTTTTATTGGGCTCTACAATCAGACGTCAGATTGATTTCGAGACAGATATTTTTGAAGCTATACTTCTTTAGGCACGTTTGGAAAAACAGCGCATAGTGTATTTTTGGCGTGTGACATGTAACACATAATTTATTTTTTGACAAAAAAAAATGCACTCGATTGGATTTGAACCACCGATTGTTCGGTTATCAGCTGAACGCACTACTTTTACGCCACAGTATGATACTGCAATCGTGTCTATTATACAGTATAATATTATAGTTTAGAATTGTTCTTTTGCCTAGGCAGCGAATTTATTATTGTCGACCATTTGCAATTCCTTACGTAAACAATTGATTGAACGTCTGTTAATAATATAAGTTAAAATGTATATAAATAAACCAACGGCGTTCCAATAAGCGGTCCTTTTTCTTGAGTGATTAATTTAACAAGATAATTAAGAGCTAGTCAAAGAATCTAGTTAATCACAAGTTTTGTTTTTGTTTTGTTACGCCAAAGAAGTAAAACTTCTAACGCACGTATACATAAGTACACACACCGGTTTTTAAAAATAATAAATAGGCATTAGCCACTGGCTCTAGACTTGAACATAAAGGCCGGTCCGGACCAGGCGAGTGATTTAGTAGAGTGGCGAGTGATTTAGTGAATTAGTAACTGAAAAGTGTCCGAACACAGTTCATTAGTGAGTGACGCGTCAAAATGAACAGAGCATCGAGAGCGACGGATATTTCAAAACGGACACCATTCGCGCGACACGAGTGCTGCCGTCTGTCGTTACTTCAAAAATAATTCAAATGACACTATGCAAAAACGGCGATGTTGAATTAAATCGATTTATGCTCCAAATTCCTATTGATGAATACTAATTTACATAGGATACCTACCTACTATATTTTTGTGGTTGCATAAATTTTTGTATGCTTACCTATGTATTTTTGTAGTTTGTTTAGGTAATAAATAGGTAATTTATGCACAATATTAAAACCACACCAGACATCTATCGAACCGCCAAAGAAATGTCTTACACATTCCCAAATGAAGAAATATTTTTTTAACAATCCCTGTATCTAATGCATCAGGTGAAAGATCGTTTCTGTTTTAAAGCGTGCAAAAATTATTTGAGGAGTACTATGGGAGAAAAAGATTTAATTTTGTATATAGAGCAAGAAATTTTAAACCGAATAATTGACACTGCCAAAATAATTGACGATTTTTCAAGACGAAAATTCATTTAAAACATGTTTTTTTATTTTATTTCTATTACCTTTGTTATATTTTATGTTAATAAATTAATGAGTGTTTCTACGTATAAAACTTTTTTTCTAATTTGAATTTGGGGGCCCCGAAATTTTTACCGCTCGGGGCCTCCGCTTGACTTGATCCGCCCCTGATTTTATGCTCCATTATCCTTACTGACTATAAAATATAAACAGAATGATAAATGAATTAATTATAAATTATAATTATTCTAATGAACACTAGGATAATGTGTACCTACCTACTTACGTCTTTACCTACTTTCAATAACAACAAGTTTTCTGTGAAATATTTCCATCCTTCATACTGAGTGTACAATGTACCTAAACGGAATAATAAATGAATATAATAATTATATATAATAATAATATATAATAATTATAAGATAATGTGTACCTCTTTACCTATCTTCAATAACAACAAGCTTTCTGTGAAATATCGCCATTTATCTACGGATCTATCAACACACGTCGCATTGAAGTAAGTATAATAATATAAGTTATATTTTTTCGAGTAGTAATCTTTGTTTCAACGCTGTGCCATTCCTACGGCAGTCGACAACTAATGCACTCGCCTGTTCAAACCTGGTTTGTGGTTTGTTTAGTATATAGTGAGAGGTGGTGGGGATCGCTACTCGCCAGAAATAATAGAATAAAATGGATCGGATTGACTGACCATTTTACTAAACTACTCGACTAAATTTGTCTGTTCAGACACGGTTTTTTACCAAATCACTCGCTACTTTACTAAATCACTGGCACAGTCCGAACAAGGCTTAAGAGAGAGGCCGTAAGGAATTTTGGTCCGGACATTACCATTAACCGGTCTGATCTGGTTATCAAAGTGTATTCTCAACGGGTGTCATTGGAAGACTCACGACACTCATGAGTCGGTGCAACCATCTAAATAATTCAATATTAGCTTTTAATATTCTGGCGCGGCGAAGATAGTGCAGACGATATAAATGGATGTTAATGATCCTTATAATTATTATGCCCGTTGTTAGGCCACGTGCACTCGATAGCAATTTGTGTATGCGATGGGTCACAGTAACTAATAGTTGAGTAGCCCTGCATACATTTAAGCTAGGTTTCCATTGCAAGACTTAAAATGCGGAGTGTTTGGGTATGATGAATGTCTCCGGAAACATAGAAGCAATTAGAAGCTACACGTAATTGGAGGAATAAGTACGGAAGTCAGTATCATAGTCTAGATTTTGTCCCTTCCTTGCCAGCCGTAGCAATAAAAATTAATACACAATAAATTTTTACGTTTTTTTTCGGAATGGATCTCCCTATACCATATTTCTTTGTGACTTGGGCAACCCATTAGATTCATGCTCTGGGAATAAAAGTAATTAAATTTTCAGAACCGGAATTCGAACACAAGATCCAGGACTTCATAATTGTTGACTAGTCGACTAGTTGACAATGTCTGTTTGAAACGGACGAAGCTGATTCAGAATTGAAGTAGAATTAGTACTTAATATTGTATTTTATTTTAATTATTACACATAATCAATTAGCGCAATATTATGTTACTACTCGTTTATTGCAGGCGCGTGTATTTTTTTCAATAATCAGGCTTGTCGGGATTATTATTTTCTAATGAATACTAAGTGATATTAAGTGAAATCATGTCAAGTTAAAATATTATTTAGTACTTTTATGGAATTAATAATCTACTTATCGTATATTGAGCCAATAGGTAGTCGTTTTTAATTCCAATTACCTTCTCATCAAAAACGATTTGCAAAGTACTTTCCATTTGACCTTGTTTAAATTTCTTAAGTAGATTATATAATATTTTTATAAGCACGAATGAGGGAGTATTTTTATATTATATTTAGACTTTTTTATTGCATACCGATTCAAATCCAAATAGGGTAAGAGATACAATGATGGGCCAGTTAAGTGAATTTCTTGCTTTGATCGGTCAGAACAAGCTTATTAATGCAGTTTTATTGAAATGATTTTTTTTTCTTATTTACAAAGCATGTATATTGATATATATGTGTACATGTTTTATAATACCAAACATGGTTATTACAAAAAATATAAAAGAAAAAAAAATCGCAAAAAGTACAGTGATGGGCCACACTCAGATAGTGATCGGCCACTTTCCAGACAGTGATGGGCCACCCGTCTTTTTCTGCATAAATTAAACAACTAAGGCTTACTTTTCAATAAAATATTGAATCAACGTGTCTTATCTTATCATACAATTAACAAACATACTCCTTTATCTCACCGTTGATGTAATAAAAGAGGATAGAGTGACAGATAGTGGATTCTAAGGTCTTAGAAAATTATTGACCTGTCTGTTAAATATTTTATCACCTGAGTCACTAAATAAAACATCAATCTCAATTGAGACATGGACCTGCTCAGATTTTAGAACGCAATTTGAATGGAAGCTATCTTTATACACTGAACATTCTAATTTATTAAGATGTTTTATTATTATTTCACAAATCGCACAACAATTTTGGCCGCAATTTTTTAAACTTTATTATTTTTGATTGCCTCTACTTTCAATTGCCTCGTTAAAATGTGTTGTTTTCACCTTTATTTTTTTATTTACCTCTGCATTTTTCTTGTTTTCCATTTTTTGGTCTTAAATATCTCTATATTTTTGCAAAATGATGGCGAATGGAATACTTTGTAAAAAATGTTTATCGTTTATTTTTGGTATCTGAAGCCATGATAATGTTTGAATTAGAACTGTAGATATATTTACCATATTTTCATTTATTTCTTCCATGCGTTCAGTATTTAATGCCATGTTGCATTCTCTCTCGGCACTGAAACATTAGATACATTTAATTGGGTTATATTTTCTATGTTCTAGCTGTTGTCAGATAATGACTTAAATTGATTAAGTTTTTCCGCAATCGGTAGGTATATTATAAAAAATGTTTTATCTGTATACCTCCGCTAGTATGAATATTTTTAAGGTTTTCATCTGTTTAATTGCCCACTACATTCGTGAAATCTTTAAAGATGAAAACAGCATTTTGAGATATTTTGCTGCTTTAGCTGGAGGGAAAACAGTTATACCTATACGCTGAAGAATCCTAGGTGCATTAGGATTATAGTGCTTTGAGATATATTTTAAATAAAATTTTAAGCAAATCTCGCTAACTTGGTAGACAAGATGTGACTTATGCCTTTCGATAAATAATATAGGAAACTCTATACCCACAGTAACCAGATTCGGATAGAAAATATTTCCAATGTATTGATATCGATCGTGGCACTCCGATCTTTTTTTTTGCAACTTCACATAGTGATCCCCCATTTTTATAAAAGTATGCAACAGCATCATCTTTAGCTTAAACATCATATTTTAAAATTAAATTATTCAATATTTTGATATTTTGAAAGAAATGGGAAGTTAAATGTTTCTAAATACAGTGATCGGCCAGTACAAATTCAGTGATCGGCCACGTGGCCAACGACTGTTTAAAATTAAAATAACATAAAAATAAAAACGGCAAGTACCATAGTGCATTATAAATATTGTATTTAGCATAAAAAAGTTAATAAAAAGTAAAAAACCATTTTTTCAGTCATGGGCCAGCCCGGCCCATCATACAACTGCTACGTATATTTAGTGCAGTAAATGGCCACCCAGCTAGATGTGTCATTTTAATTTAAAATAGTCGTAGACTTAACATAATTATATGTTTGAATATCCAGCACAACGATTATTAAATAAAAAGTATAATTAGCAATATAGTTAAAGAGATCTTACCTTCCAAAGTATGTTATTTCCCTAACAAAAAGTTAGCAATTGTCAGAAAAAATGCAAAACGTGTGACTTGGTATACAAAATGGTCACGTATAGGGTCAGTCCTGTTACCTATACAGGAAATAATGTATATGATGTTGTGAGTCACATATAGAAACAAATACCCATAACTTAGGTTTTTAAATACCTATTTTTTGTGTTTTACTGCTGAGTGGCCCATCACTGGAGGGTGGCCCACGATTGTACCTCTTACCCTATGTAGGTCTAATTTTCTATGAGTATTACTAATTTTTATTAACAAGCTACTATTATAGTTAACTAATATAGAGAGCCCAATTTCTTCCCCGTAAAATACAGAAAAAAAGATATAAAAAATCAAAATATTGATTGGTCTAATGTTAATATCTCGTAAGTGATTTTTTTACAAATTGTGCAGGAATCTATAAAAACTAAATATTTAATATCCAGTATATTATGTCTGTTAATAGTTTACACATGTAAAGCCTCAATTACATTAAGCTTCTTTACGAGCTGTTTGTTGGCAAATTTATAATCTGCATGTAAAGTCGCCCAGTGTAATCATCGAACATGTTAGCTTGCTCGATGATTACACTGAGCGACTTTACAGGCAGATTATAAATTTGCCAACACACAGCTCGTAAAGAAACTCAATGTAATTGAGACTTTACTACATAGCATGCCAATAACCCATTACGTAAAAAGTGATAAAGTAAACCACATAACGCCTAATATAATGATAACATCCAATAAAATGTGATATATTATTAATAAGCCAAATTTAATATCCAAATTTGTTATACTTCTTATTGTTTTACCTTTTAAATAATTCTAAGGTGACATTTTGAAACTGAATTCAACACACGTCATGCAACACACTTGAAAGCTTAGAGGCAAGATACGGGCGATTACAAGTTTATTTCTGAAATGTTCAGATACGGGAAATTACTAAAATGACTGTTCAGTTTTTGTTAAAACAACAATAAATACGAAAAATTCGCATATGCAGTATTTTTGTTGTTTTTCAAAAGTCATTTTCGTTATATGGGTCAGATACGGGGTATTAACATTAGACCATCGGTATGTGAATTTGATTATAATTTTACAAAAATCAATGAAATAAATAATAGTTGGGTGTAGGCATGTGTCCAGTTACCCGCTTTATTTGTTTAACGAAAACAAACCACGCATTCAATATAACACAAAAATAAATTGTTCGTGTATAACTGACTGACAGCGTACGAATCAGAAGCTGTCTTAAAGTCAGTCATACACCATCTTGTTTGTCCTTGCACATGGATATCATCATCATAAGTGGCCCAACAATCCAGGGTTGGTCCTAGCCTCTTTAGAGAACTTCCTCTATTTCCACCAATCCATGGCCAGTGTCCTACATGTGTTTATTCTGAAAGCAGCTCTAGGATCTCTGTTGACACCGTCCAATGTTATATGTATCCAATTAAACATATCTCTTTATATATATATATGGAGATGATGATATCATGTCGATTTTTTTAATCAATTGATTTTTACTTGATTATTCAATTGACTGGCAATTTACCGAGATGATAATATAACCAAGAGACTGGACTCCAGTGGAGTGAAAAATCATGGGAGATAAGTAGATTGTCCTTGTTATTTATATGAAAATGCATTTCATACATTACAAGAGACATTTTCGCAATTAGACAAATCATAATAGACCCTGCTGATATAGTTATGGTTGAGGAAATGCTGACGATTGCCTCCGCTTCATTGTTTTGTTTTGACAACAACACATACATATTAAAGCATGTCACCTTTGTATTGCTGAGTAGTATGATTGCTTCATATAATATGTGTCCCAATATCAGAAAAAAGGTTAAATTTAATAATACGAGTACAATTAGATACATACAGTTAAGTCAGATTTTTTTTTGTCAAACTTTATATAACAACCCAATGGAAAATTTAAAGAAAAGGAATTGTACAAGAGATTGAAAGCTTATTATTATTAACCTAACTTTATTTCAAAATGTTTTTCCAAAGTCATTTAAATATATTCAATTTTAGATGTTATAAAAAAAATAATTAGAATTTACCTCTTATGGTTTTTATTCAGAGTTTAACTAAATTTTAAGAAACTTACTAAGTAACAAACACTACATAATATTATATTTATTTTATTAATTTTGCGATATTATTATACGCTGACATTAGTGTGCGGTCTTGTAAGTTTGACTGAGAAGTACCGACGTAGGCATTATGATTCTCACAGTCTACCTTCGTACAAAAGTCACTTTTTGCCTCCACTGAAACTGCTATTTTTTTAATATTGATGATTTTAATTATTACACAATTATTATCGATAGTAACTGTGTAAAATTATATTACATTATATACAATTTTGTATACAAAAAATGCTTGGTAAGAAAGTAATACATTACACATGAGTAAAATGTCTGTAAGGACCCACACAACTGAAATAACAATACATTGCAACAGTAAAATAGTTAAATCACTAGCCAAACTAATCAATCTATCTCTTTTTTCAGGGCTTACAAAAAAGGGATGGAGTGTGTGGAGTCGTGGAACAAAGAATGCCTCAGTACAGAGTCGAGATTAATGGCCGAAAAACAAATGGCCAGCGCTCAACTATTCATGGGACTATTATGCTCTGAAGGAGAATTTAAGAAAGGTGAGTTATATATTTTTTATTTTCAAATTAAAATTTGTTTATTTACATATAGTGAACTTTACTAATAACAAATTCAAGATGTTAACAAACAAACAAAAATTATATAAAAAACAGTAAATATTAAAGAAAATAAAGATTTTTATTGATCAACTAAAATAAAGCAACTTTTTGTTCACATATTCCAGCGGGTGTTTGACCACAGTCTTTCGTACGGGTATTATAATTTAAAATATAAAATTGATTTACAAGATGTATCTATTATTCTAATAATAAGTAAATATAAAGATCAATATGTATTCACATATTTTTTCCGACTTACACGCGTTGTAAATAGAAACTCTGCCATTCTTGTTAGTATTGACTTGTGTGACCCTGATAATTATCTTATAAATTTGGATCATCCGTTGCTTGTTCTCTCAAGCTTCAGAACTGACCTGCCATTGGTAATGCCAATTGTGAGGGCAATAACTGTAGTCAATCAAATCGCTTCGGATATTGATATATTCCACTCACTTGAGGTGAAGTTAGATAGACGTTTTTTACGAGTAATTAAGATAGGATACAAAATTTAATAGGTTTGTTTCCATGTAGGTAGGTAAATTAACAAAAAATATTGTGAAGACCTATTACAACATTTTTATTAGCTCGAATTCTTGTTTGTTTGGTGGTTGCTTATCCAGTACAAATCTTGCAATCATTTTTTAACTAATTTTCCGACTAGCTAGACATTTGAAACTTTTAGAATATATCAAAAAACGATGCAAATGCATTCTTTTATTAGTTTTAGCCATCTGTAAGTAGAATTGAATTCAATTTCAGTTAATTCTATTTTGTATGAAAAGCTATTTCGGAAGAAATCCGTAATCCAATCCACGATTATTGGTTGCTAAGGGGGTAATCCTAGCAACTAAATTATTAATATATGTGCGTTACTATGAAAATCAAAATGACATTTCAGTATTGTATATTAATTGTTTGTGTGTTTTTTATTTACTCCATATTAAGTAGAAAATTTAAAAACGTTGTATATATAAAGTTTTGTTATCTTGTAAATATTTTTAATGTCATTTCGTAAACGTTTAAAATATTTTGTAATTTGTCATGTTCTTTACATTATGTAAAATAAATTGTGTTTTTCATTGTAGAGGTTTTTTGCTCCTTTAAATCGAAAAACATAAAATGGTATCTTAATAGTAAAAGATGTTAATTCACTTAAATCCCCATCTTCGAAATTCAAAATTCAAAAAATCAAAACGTCGCTAATTTTGTGGATTTAAGGAGAATTTATACCTTGAAAACCGACAAACCGATGAAATAGGAATATTCACATGGGTAATTCTGATTTTATATATATTCTCTGGGGAAACAAAAAGCGATCGATTTTCCAATAGGTCTGTTTTATATTCCGGATAAATTGAATGACGCGTTTGATCGGCAAGCATGACTTGAAATATTTCACGTCAAATTATATAGATGTGTGTTTAAAAATAGTTTGACTAATAACACGTTTTACATTAAAATGCTCTCGTAATGTTAATGGATGACTGATGATAAAACACTAACTGATTTTAAATATTTTATGCACACAATTAGTAGAATAATTGAATTTAGTATGGCAATTAAAATAAATATATTTTTTTCCAGGGGCGGTAGACAATTAACCGTTATGTTCCCTTCACGTCACAATAATAAATCCAGTTTTCCTGTATACGTGCGTATTGGGGATAAAAATAATAACGTTTTACTCTTAATTTAATGATCCTATGTAGCAGTATAAAAATCTATAAACAATCGTCGATAAACACTGACGCATTGTTTCCCAAACTATTCCTAGTGGCGCGATGATTTGTGCAACTGTTTGTGCACACAACTCAACAATCACAACAACTTGTGATTGCCTATACGTACTGGTCTAAATGTAATACAAAATGGATTTGAATGTTTATACAGTTTTAATAATATATAACAAAGGCATGTTGTCTTATAAAAACGTTAATTAAACTAAAACCAATAAAATATCACAATCATTATACTGTTTATTGTTAACTAGAAATAATTATCATACGGCAGTGGCAATATTATAATAATTATTGTCAATGCTCCGAACAAAGATACAAACACTTTTGCATGCAATTGTACGTAGTTCAGGAAGAGACAGCTTGCGTTATAGACAGAAATTTATTATCTCACCACTTCTCATAATATATTATTTTTATAGTTTACACACTTATACAATTCTGAGTTAAAAGCAATGTATTTTTACGCCCAATGTTTATCTGTCAATGCTATAATGAACCTATATTATATTGAATAGTTTCATAGTTTTGTGAAAAACGAAACACTTTTATGCTACTTGATGTTTTGTTTCCGTAGTCCTAGCGTCTTGCCAAACCTTACTTACCATGAAGTGAGTAGTTGGCGTCTACTTCAACGTTACTTTTGGCGACCGCATTTCTACGTCGCTCAAAAAGCCTACAGCTCCAAACCCCATGTATCGGAAATCATTACATCGCAGTAGCTTTTGGCATAATCGCTGCCACGCGCTCATACTACTCCGATAGAATGTAATGCCAGATCCTACTCATGCGTAACGGAGAAAATTAAACAATATTCTTCATTTTACAACGTTTTTCTTAGCTCGTATTCTTATTTGTCCGGTGGTTCCTTGTCCGGTGCAAATCTTGCAATCAATTTTTAACTAACTTACTGACTAGCTAAACATTTGAAACTTTTAAAATATATCAGAACACGATGCCAATGTATTTTTTAATACTTTTAGCCATCTTTAAGTAGAATTGAATTCATTTTCAATTAATTCTGTTTTGTATGAAAAGTTATTCCGACACCATTATTGGTTGCTAGGGGTCTGGAGTTCTAGCAACTAAATCATTAATATATACGTGCGTTACTATGGAAATCAATATGACATGTCAAAATGACATTTAATTATTATTTCTATCAAGTCCAAATTTTATGGTCGTTCAAGCTAGTCAAGTCAAGTTTATATGATTCAACAGAAAATTTAAAAAACGTTGTATATAAAAAGTTCTTTTTATCTTGTAATCATTTTAAACTGATATCATAAGTGTGACTAAACAGAGTCCAAATCCAACATAAGTATTTTTTTATTTTGTAAATTCAGTAGTACAATAACGTGGGAAAATAATCAGAAGTTTAAAAAATACGTTTGTAATATCTCACAATGAGAATATATCAATATTTTGCTCGTACCTATTTGTTAATTTTTGAGTAGGTTCAGAAAAACACGTCTAATTTAGAGCATACTCTAATAATGTATTTAATTCAGGGGCAGGTTACTTCCAAAAGTTGGTTGGTCTCGAAATCACGTTATGGAGTAATTGCAATTTGAAAGATTGACATGCCCTCTAAAATAATGCTCATTTATTTGTAATTCATGTACATGTTCTATAAATCGGATAACATTGATTTTTTTAAGCATACATAATTGGATATAGTTATGCAGAAAGATGCCAGTCCACAAAAAATAAAAAAAATGAGATATGATGCGAGAAGGTTTTCTCCACGTTCTGCTGAAAATAGCCAAGCCGCAAAAAATATTCTTGAAATAAAATACTATTTACAATTTTACATACATTTTTAATATTATGTTGTTGATAATGTGCCATTATCTCAGCTCGACATTATTGTGGACTGGCTACATTCTGCATAACTACGTTCAATTATAATATCCGCTGTTAACTTAGAATACATAAATTGTCGACTAATCAACTTTTGGCACAATCCATGATATATTGTAATATTTATTTACACTTATACTATTTATAGGCTTATCGTATATAGTAGGTATATACGATAAGCCGAATTCAGCGTTATTTTGTTAAAATGAAAATAAATGCAACTATCAAAGGTTTATTAAATTTTCAATGCAGGCTACTTCTGGTACTTTTCTAGGTACTGATTTTCGATAAGTAGGGTTTGGAGCTGTAGTCTGTTGGGCAACATTAAAATTCGGTCGCCAAAAGCTCCAACAATGTATATCATAAAATTGCCTCTACCTTGCTTTCTGATAACCAGCGTTTGGCAAGATGCGGCACAGTGCTCTATCACAAATAATTTTGTTCCTATTTTAAAAATCTGCATCAGGTTTGGTTTGTCTTTTATACCTAAATAATTATTGTTAACCCAATTAATGTTATTTTTTATCTGTGAATGGATCATACTAATAAATATACTGTTAATAATAATTTATTTTTCGTTTTATAGGCCTTGAAAAAGAGTACAAATTGTAGTATTAAATTATAACATACGACAGTAAATATAAATTAAAATTAGTATACAATTTTCCTTGGAGTGGAACATGCTTCATTTATTTTTTCGCGGAATCCTTAAATTTGCCTCGTATATTGCGTGTGGCACAGGTATTATGCCGCAGGGAAGTACATATAAAAACGTCATGTTTCTGATCAGATGTTTACGACGTTGAAAACATTTATTTACACGTTCCCTCATTAAATACTTAAAACGCTCACAACATGACAGGAAACAATACAAAGTGAAAACAGTAGGTAACATAATAAAACCAAATTTGATGACAATTATTTAATTCGCCCAAGTAAATTAAACAATATTAAAAAAACAGTTTGACAAAAAATAAATAATATCGTAGAATTGCTAGTCGATCTTTTAAGAATTTTGAGTTTATTAATACATATGAAGAAGTACATAAATAATTATAAAGGTGTACAAGAAAAAAATAGAATTGAATCAATCATGTAAAGGTACTTCTTTCGATAGGTATAATAATTTTAATATATCGACAGGGATAAATTAATAATTGTAAGTCGACATTGCTCAATTTATTTAAATATTTAATTACTTAACTATTTCTTTTATTCAACGAATAATTCACAGGATTTAAGAATGTACTATTCTAATTATTGAATATACATAATTTTGAAAACACTCATGAGAAAATATAGCCAATAGAAAAAATCTTTTTCGAAAAAATGACGTCTGTTAGTAATTAAAGTAATGAGTACTTTAATTAACAATACAAAAATCGATTGGCTACCATAACTCAATTCAGAGAGCGCTTATGATTTAAAATTTAAAACTTAAAATTTGTCACAATTACGCATGGCAGTCGTAGCATAGTGGTAATGCACAGGGCGCGAAACCCAAAAGACGCAGGTTCGTTTCCTGCCGGGTGTCTTACTTTTTTCGATTTTTTGTGTCTTCAGAATTATGTATGTTATTTAAATATAATATGTAATGGATTCCGAACATTAATGAAATATCTATTATTAATTATTACAACACCACTCCCCGAGATAAAATCTTGATCCTTTACCTCTGCCGTCTATAGTAAAGCTACTGACCCTGAAAAGACTAAAGAGTTATAATAAGTACCTACACCGATTGTACAAAATTTAAAATATCTTTGGAATAAAATAATATTTATCTATTCTTAAGTTAGTAAAATATATTGATATTGGAAGCAATGTAGTTATACAAAGTTATCGCTTTCTCGGTTAGCATAAAGAATATACTTTAGACTTGTAGTGGTCAATGACTTCGGGCCTTCTCAGCGTAATTTCGACAGTGTAAGAATTAGCAAATTATTTAAACTATCGCACCATAGTTGCATCTACAGTCAGCATATTCTACACGTGTGACATCGAAGTGTAATGATGCAGAGACCAGCAGATTTCTCAATTGCAAACTTCATCAGCAATGACTCGCAATTTACCGAATATGCATCCATATAATTACCATCATATTTGATTAGTTGCTCAGTCTAAATATTTATTAGTATCGATTATAATCTCGGTCCGATCAGTATTCAATTTCACTGAGTTCGGACCTCGGACCATTATCATAAGTATTGTAACATAATGCTCCTGTAACTCTTGTACGGACTGTTTACGCTGCAAATAAAACTCGCTCCTCCATCCATCGGAGAAATCACTAAATAATGACTTCTCATCTCTTCTCCTGACGACTCTCCATCTAAACCTCTTGGTCATCCCAAAACATTGCGGTCTTGTCCTTTCAACAACGAGACTCGCAAATGACTTTACATTATCCCAATCCATATTTTTCCAATGTGTTAAAATAATTTATATTCTTGAATTTCAATCGAGCCAATTAATATTTTGGCGAATGAGGAAAGGATTAATTGGATCAAGTGATTTTTCTAGCTACTTCATAAGTAAAAAGCTTATGAATAATTATTTCCAAGAGCAACCTACACAATATTTGAAATATATAATAATGATAAATTATAATATTATAATGGTTGCGGTAAAAAAAACTGTCGTATTTAAAAAAAATTACCAAATACAATTTTAAATGAGTTAAGCATATAATATCGTCCAGATAATGAATGACCTTCATTCTCGAAATATATTTATAGGTGATATCTGAAGTTTTACATCAGTCAGTGGATCATTTTTCTTTTGTTGAAATTTCTTGGTATATAGCAAACAGGCTTGATTCTCAGATCTCAGCTTTTAGATAGTCTCAAAGAAAAATACAAGAGAGGTGATTCTAGATGAATGTCTATCCAACATCACCGCGTAATGATATCATTCCTTAAAACAATTCTCGAAAAAAGTTCCGTTATTCTCGACGTGTGAGCGGTAGTTCTATCCTATTTAAATCTCACATGTGTTTTATGGTATGGTCTATATAACTTATTAGTTCAGAATAACTTTAAGAGTGGGTTCATTTTCTGACCTCCGAATAGTTGGTATATAGCCTTACGTCGTTCAGAAGTAGTTTTTGAAACTCCCTTCCTTTAGACTGTATGGATACTCTCCGAGTCTATCCGACTGACTTTATCTTAGGTATGCTCAAATACTGTTTATTAAAGTTTTTACAATACCTCAACTAGCATGAATTTGGTAATGCCAATTGGGAAAGCAATGACTGTGTTCAATCAAATTGCTTCGGTTATCGATATATTATTCTACTGACGTGAGGATAAGTGGATACGTGTTTTAAACTATTTTTTAAGATAATGTGCACACTATTTGCCCAGTGTAAAGTGCTTTTTATAGGTAGGTACACATTTTACCCTGTATTTTATTTACACTTATTCTTTTAAATCATGTTGTAAAAGCTTTGAATTTGTAATTTGACGTTTTCATTTAATGTAAAATAAATATTTTTTAAATTTGAAATGATGCCCATGTAAGAAAGCTTTTACGAAGTTCACGAGGATTTTATTCGACCCAGTAATGAAATTTATGATTGTCAATATCTTCAGGTGCATATAAGTGTGCTTTGTGACTTGTTTTTATACAATGTCGTTTTCCGGGGGAAAAAATAATAATGAGAGAATGGGGAAATGGCACAATTAACTACCTCACTGTGTTGACAGTTTTATAAGGTCTGTAAGTTTCGTGATCTTTAATTTAACACTGTTTGACGTAAAAAATCAACACATAACTTCTGCAGAAAATATTTCATTGATCCAGTTGCATATAGGTCATAATCAGTAAATTCGAAAATTCTCGTCTGCTTGGTGATCATATAGAATTATTTTGAATTATCGCAATAACAAACGCACTGTGAACATCCCTCGAAGTAAATTATGATTGCAACTGAAAACGGTAATGTATATGCCATTGTAAATGACTACATAGTTACTCTGACACATTTAATTTTACTAGCACTCATATTTCTTGAAATTGAACATTCTCATAATGGGCTTAAAGTGCAAAAGCTCTATATTGAAATTCATATCAAACACAGAATAGCTTTTACTTTGCGTTTGTTTATTTGAAATATTGCTCACTTAATTTCATCAACAAGTATTTTTTTCCACGCCAAACAATTTTCCAGCCATTTTATATTACTTTTAAATGTCTTAGAGAATATGCTAAAATTCTTTTAAGGTATTTAAAACTTTTTCAAAACATTGAATTAACATTTCAAAAGGTTTTTCAGTTCACGCTCAATAAAGCAATTTCAATCAATGGTAATTTAGAGCGTATTTCAGATTCTCTTTCTTACGGTTTTTCACCTGCACTTGATTTAAAAAGATTATCTCTAGAAAATAAACGTTTGATTTTGCTTAAACGCTATTATTTTTATCATTAAGGGGGGACATGCTCGTCGAAGGTCAAAATTGAGTTTTTATTGTATTTTCAAACCATGATCCTGGACACTCCTTTAACGTTGTAGATAATCTATTTATATAATTTTGAAGCCTAATTATCTTGTATAGTTATTTTAAACATTTAATGACTTCATAAAGTTTTTTTGTTACATAAAATAGTATTCTTTTAAACCTTTCGCTCTAATGTTTAAGAATATAGTCATATTTCAGTACTTGCATGTGCAGAGGATGTTAAGATTTTTTACATTTATTAATTTTTAAACGCATTATAAAACCATTAGTATAATTTATGTCGACATTATTATAGTGAAATATTTACGATAAAAAATTATATTGATAATCTCTGTGATCCCAAATTTGACAAGAATTAGGCATTTTATTATTCAAAAAATGGGCAAGATTAACACATTTGAAGATTATTCTAAAGATACTTATTATAAGCTATGTCTTTGACCATTCAAGTGTGATAAACATCCTACGAATAATGATTGCTTTTATAATAATTATT